>RDPX01000183.1:0-16918 GCA_003991215.1 Morbakka virulenta | reverse complement strand
ACTGACCATCACTTTTGTCTTTCCCATGTTCACTCTCAAGCCTTTATCTTCCAAACCCTCCTTCCAAGTCCCTAAGTTAGCAAGTAGACCATCCAATGTCTCACTGGAGAGAACCCGGTCATCTGCATGTAGCAATTCCTCTGGGCAACCCTTTCGAAACTCTATTGACAGTGCTTCCAAAACACAAATAAAAAGTAGTGGACTTAGTACAGATCCCTGATGAACTCCAACTCCCACACCAAAATCTCAGAATAGGAACTGTTGACCCTTTTGACACTTTTGTGGCAGTACCCTTAAAATTGTTTTTGTGTCAAGTGGGCAGTTTTTTAAAATTTGTTATTACCAGTAACATTTTTCACCCCAGAGTGACTTTTTGTTGACCTTTTTAACTTATGGCAAGTTTAAGACCTCACAAACATAGATGTCAAGAATATTAACCACCTTCCTGTTTGTCAACAATAGATATATCAGTTTCAGGAGTTGCAGAAGGTTTGCCCAGTGTCTACAATAGACAGTCAACTTCACAGGGTTAAGATTTTATTTCATAATAGGAACTTAGATTGTTGGTTGGTTTCAATTTCTCTAAATGTGACAAAAACAGTGCAAACCAAGCCTGAAAATATCAGAATATGGATGTGATTATTGTTAATGTTGACTGCTTACTTTTTCCTGAAACATTTTCTATTTTTCAATGATATATTTAGGTATTTGACTTTGTTATCTTTTGCTGTGGCTGTTTCTTGATTCTTGTTCTGGCTGGACTGTGAAAATAATGAGATTTTCTTCTAGTTTTCTGTGAATCATTGTAAAAAAAATCTTTTGTTTGGGTATTTTTCTGTTTGCATATTGCGGGTAGATAATGCAGTTTTCTGTTCTTTTAACACATGACTTTGTGTGATATTTTTTTCAGTATGGAGTCCCTTAAATGTTTTTGCTCACATGAAACAGATTTCTGTTTTTGTGTGTTTTTGTTTTTTCCAGATATCATAACACTTTACTGAGTAGTTAAAAGTTAAGTTTGTTATGAATTTTTAATACCTTTCAATGTTTATTGCTGGAGGTGGAAACCTTCAATTTGCTGCTTGCTGCAATTTGAAGAGGATTTCCCAACACCAGTGTTGCTTGTTTGAGAAGGTTTTTTTAATTGACTTGGATTTCCAGGTTGCAAAAAAATGCCTCTTATCTTTGCCCTGGAGTCTGTAAACTTGGTAGCTTTCCCAGAAGTTTAAAGAGAATAAAATACACCTAGATATTTTTATTTGGTTTTTGAGTTTGCAGTTATAACATTCATTTAGGTTTAATGCTCAAAATCTTTTCCTGGTTACCAGCTGTTATCTGTTTTAGTCACATTGGGGCAAAAATAGGAAGAGTAATACATGTAGGGTTCAGGCAGAACTGATCTCTAGATTTCCATCCCCTAACCCCAAATGCATTGCACCATCCAAATGCTACTGCTACAACAAAGGCATTCTTTCATATGTGGACTTCGTGACGGTATAATTTACATTTGGCTTATCACAAACAGGGTATAGAGAGGAATGATAGTTAGTATAGAGGAAACCATGACTATATTGAGTTAAGAGACATAAAGTGACAGCATGTTAGCTAGGAAGAAAATATGGTAGATAGGTGTGAAATTAAGTATATGGGGCACAATTATGATCAAACACAAATACAAAATAAGGCAATGTTCCGTTGCAGGCATTCTAATCACCATTTGCTATATTTGTTAATTTTTGAGGGTAAATTTTAGCTGTTGGTCAGATGGCAAGTAACACTGGTGTAAACTAAAAAGTTACTGAAAGTTCTTGACTTTATGGACTCAGAGGAAGCCATAGATGTAAGAACTTTATCATGCCTTGAATTGTAAGCTTTTTCTGAGCTACATTTTGAGAGAGACTTTTTCCATTGCCAGGTTATTGAAATGACCAGTGCAGCTGTTTTTATACCTTGGTAGTTCAGACCTATGTGTGGACAGGGATCAAGTTGTTTCAAGGAGTGGCACCATACCTATGTTGTGTTTGAAAATTTTCTTTTCAACATTCAAATGCAGGTTGAACTCTTTAAGCACTCCTTAGTTACCTTTGGTTGGAAATGAGGGTTTTTGTAACTGTGGACCCATTGAAATCACGAAGGATATTTTTCAATGTTGGTAATTGGTTTGCATGCAAATTAGAGTAATTTTGGCAGGCCTTATACATACAAATAGTGTAATGCCAGATAAAAACGCTTTTCAGCCTACAGTGCTATGGGTACTAGTGTTGGTTTTTTGACTTTCTTTTTCAAGACATGAGGATTTTAAAGCTGATAAATTTTGCCATAATTTTTTACACAAGTGCAAGTAATAGGTTAGCTTTCTTTGTAACTGACTTTATGTGTTGCTTACACTAGATTTTGGATTTGACCTACTTCAATTGATCTAACCCAGCACAAGTATCATTATATTTCTGGGTTGTCTTTTGAACTTTCCCTTCATCCATAAAAGCTGGATAAACAATTTATTTTTAAGTAGCTGGATCCCTATGTAACAGACTGGATTTTGTTTAATCATTGTAACTGATGCTTATGACCCTGAGGTTGCTCATTAGGAGAAATTTATACTTCTTGTTATATTCTGTAATCATTTAGCCAAATCTACCATTTGTAACATGCAATCTTTAAGCCTCTCTCTGATTAATGCTAATGTATGAATTGCTTGTGTGCCTCATTTTGATGTAAAAAATGATCCTTATGTTGCTAGAACTATGCTGAATTATATCCTTGAGTTTTATATGCAATCTTGTTTAATCTATATTAGCAATTACATAATAAAATAACATTTATGGTTTGATTATTTGCATTTACAGATGATCATATGCAATATACAATGGATTTGTAGAGTTGTATGAAAATAGTGTCTTCTGTGCAGTAATTGTAACTTGCTTTATTTTTTGTGGATTTCATTATTATTTTTATTTACAGTGTTTCTGCCATTTGTCATATTGTATAAAACATGATAGATTTGTTTTGTCATTTAAGACCAGATTGATATTTGCAGATACAAAAATACAACAGTTGGATGCAGCAATGACATGCAGCACTGGTTCAAAAGTAACCAGTATTTTTAATGTTAGAAACATCACATTTACTGTTGTTTGTACATGGCAATTAAGCCACTTTTGTAAATGTATTTTGTCNGTCATTCCTGAGGACTGGGAAATAAGTACAATTATCAATTGTTACAAAGGAAAAGGAGAACCTCTAGAAAGAGATAATTACAGGGGATTAAAGTTAATGGACCAAGTCCTGAAAGTTGTTGAAAGAGTTATGGAAAAACAAATTAGAATTGAAATAAACATTGATGACATACAATTTGGTTTTATGCCTGGACGAGGAACTATTGATGCCATTTTTATCCTTAGACAAATGCAAGAGAAGTACATTAGGTGTGGCAATCACAGTATGGCACACATACTTGTAGGAGATAAGGTAGACTACTGTTCTTACTGACATTTGTTACAAGTCATTATACCAGTGAGGAAGTTTTGTAGAAAGTTAAGGTATTCATTCAGTATCTTCACATACATCTTTTACTTGTACAATATAAAAACATAGCCTAAGGTACTTGTTCATCATTATAGGTACTCGGGACATTTTTTATCTTGTGAGCTAGTAGCTGTTTGTGTCGTTATTGATTAAAATTTTGGAATGCCTCATGTCAGTGGCATGAACTGCACCTTGTTTTACATTATTGTTTGAGATACTAACTTTTAGTTCAATTTCCAACTTTTAGTTTCTTAAGAAAATTCATGTTTCTAAGATAAAGAGCAATTATTTTAGAAACACTTTGTTTGCAAGAGAATTTGAAGTGTGCAATAAAGAAAGAGAAAGTTAGCTACTACCCAGTCTGGTATTATTTCAACAAATGTGCCCAATGACAAGTGAAGAATAGAATGGCAGATGACGGGCTAAAGAGACAGGGTCTGTACATCATATCAATCACAACTCACATTTATCAATGAATAGGGACAAAGTGAGGAATACAACAAACATTGTGTTATACTACGTCTTTTAACGAGCATTGAAGAATAGTCTTGGCATAGTTGTTATCATACCTTTTCTTTACTGTAAATTAGGATTCTGTCAATTTGTGGAATACATTTTAAATGTTTTGTTTCTTTATGTCATAATCAATATTTTGTTCTTTTCTCTTGAATTCCAGTTTCAAAGCAAATTAATTAGTATTTTTCTTTTATAGAGGAGGATCAGCTGATGGTTAGGTTTTTAATGGCTACAAGCACTTTGCCATCATTTCCTTGTCAAACACTGCTTGCTGAAAATGGAAGTTATGGTGGGTCTGCTACCCAGTATTTTCCAGGAAAACGTAAAGGAAGTGAGTATTTTGTGAAAGTAAATTTGTTATATTTCTTCCAATTAAAAATAAAGTATTTTTCAAAGGACATGAATCATTTATTAATTTTTATGATTTTATACCTCCTTTTATACCAACGAAAACACCTAACTTTGCAGGTACTTTATTTCACCACTATCTTGTTTGTAGTCACATTTAATAATTCCTTAGCGAAACTAACACTGAAATTCACCAACCAAAGAAATTCTTTCTTTTCTAAAAAATTAGTTTGTGTCTGTACAAATCATTTAAGTATACATTAGGCCATTAGTTTGTTATATTATGCCAAAATCAGATTGTTTTTATTTTTGACCAGAAACTTTTCCCTAGGCACTATGAGTAACTAAATGTCACATTGGGAAAAGATACACCAAGCAGTATTTTAGAGGTGATAAAACTAGATAGAATTATCCTGTGGTGCACATACGTGGAAGGTTGAAATGGTTGCTTCACTTAAGATAAAAAATTTTTAAAACATTCACGGCTCACTAATAGATGTTGTGCAGAAACTGAATCACAGTAACCAATTTGTGAGTTCTTTTGCAATGCTCAGGATTACAAAGAGTACATGGTAAATTGAACTTCCGATGACCTACCTTCAACGGTGAGAATCAGTGCCAGGAGGAGGAAGACAATGACGACCTCCAGATAGACAGAGAGGTTGTCAAAGAGGTGAAGGAGTTTCTTACCTTATTGACCTACTGAACACTCAGGGAGGAGTTGAACGAGCTGTAAGGTTGTGAGTCTCTGCTGCATGGCAGAAGTGGAGAGAGATTGCCAGCCTTCTAGTGAACAGGAACCTACCATTGAAAAACAGGGGACGAATTTTTGATGCATGCATCAGGTCGGTGTTATTGTATGGCTCCGAGGGCTGGCCAGTGATAGATAGATTGAAGACTATTGCTGACAAGCTGTGACAGAAGAATACTCCGGCAAATGGCAGGAGTAACTTGGAAAAACAGTATCAGTAGTGAAGAAGTGGCAAACAGATATGGAGTAGAACCATTGGAAACAATGCTGAGAAGAAGAAGACTGCGACGGTATGGTCACACCAGGAGGATCTGGAGGACCCCCTTGAAAGAATTTTGAACTTAAATGTAGAAGAAAGGCAACCACCAGGGTGGCCGAAGAAAAACTGGAGGAAAACAGTTGAGGAGGATATGAGACAAGTCGGTGCCAGAGAGGAAGATGTAATGGATAGAGGCAGGTGGAAGAGTCTCGTACACTGTCGAACCCCATAGCTATGGGATAAGAAGACGCTAAATGGAGAAAGAAAGTAAGTAAGGTTAGCACTGATCTTTTGGAAGAACTCGATTAGTAGACGAATTTTGTCACAGATACCAGACCACTGCGCTGTTACTTTATCAGTCAATTTTTTGGACATATGACCTACTTTACTGGCATCATTCCAGTTACATTCGTAAACAGTCAGACTTGAGTTCGTGACAAGCAGGGCATGGACCAGTTCTGGTTAATTCTGATAACATGTTTTCTAGCTAGGGTGATTTTACAACTTCCAGTTGTTTCATTCATGATTTTATTTCATCATTGTTAATCACGGGTACAGGTAACTTTTTTTCTCATTACGATATTTGGTGGTTGATTGGTGAAATCGTTGAATAAAAGCTAAGCCAGTGGCCAGACGTCTGTTTTATATTCGTCACTGACCTGCATCTGTGGTGGTATTTTTTCATATTTCTGATTTTGAGTTGTTAAACATCCTGATGAAACAGAATTCTTAGAAAATAATTGCTGAAATGGTTACATTAGTTTTCTCAATTTTTTGTAATGCAATTTTTTTCTACATTCTGTGCTGTATAACATACATCTAATCTTGAATTGTGTTGATTTTCTCAGCTGGGAAAGTTTCTCTCTACAGCGTAAGGTTAAGCGTAAGTGCAAACGTTTTACTGTGTATTCATCGTCTGAAGGTCATTGATATCTTTTCAGAACTCATCTATAACACTTTTTTTTATTTTAACAAGGAAAAATCAACGAGCAGGTCTTCAGTTTTTTCCCGGTTTGGTGTTAATTAGTTGGTGATTTGGTGCTTCAGGTGCAATTAATGTGCAGCTGTGGTATATTTATTTCATTTGTTGTGATATGACAACGCAAAATCCAGTTGCTTTTTGCATGTAACCAGTACTTGGATTGAATAGTTGAAGGTTCTTCTCTTGGAAAAAGTGACTGTGGTTTTTAATTGATAAAGCGTACAGAAACATGCGATCATGATACCGCTAACCTTTTTCAGATGGAATTGTGCGTCTAAATAATAATTCCGAGGCACATCTTAGACAATTATACCTTTTATAAGGTAATTTCTATTTGTTGTATTTTATCGTTGACGGCTTGTACCTGATAGTGTGGAATTCTGGTTCGTTTTCAAGACGATATAATATTATTGTAAAGTGGGGATTGAAAATTAGTCTGAGTGACCCTGGTAGTTCAAAACTAAGCGATGAGATGATCAATAAATTAAGAAAGCAGCACCTTGGATTTCTCCATTGGTTTTAACAAGTGGTCGCCACCTGATACTCTTGTTCTAGATTCTCTATGTTTTGTTTCTAGAAGTATTTTGATGCTACCATTCATTTTTTTTTCTTTGAGTAGTAAGTTGAGCATTCAGTAAGTTTTGATTATTTAATGTTGTATAATATCTTTGTACTTTCGTTAACCATATTTGTTTTGCCACTGTTGGTTGTACATTGTATTGTATTCGAGACGGCCACCCATCATGAGGCTGTCATTACCTCTCCTGGATGAATGCGTGTAGTCCGGAGGTGGCTACGTCAGTTTTGCTACTGGTGTTTGGATTGTTGTACTAAGTAGGTGGCTCATTACACGATGCTAGCCAGGAATCCTGGGAAGGGAGAATACACTCTTTGTAGCTGATGGATCCTATCAGTCAATTTGAATTGTAGTTATCCACAATTGTTGATCCCATGGAATTCAACCTGCCTTTGACACCCCTTTTTTAGTTAAGTTGAGTCACAACTGATCTTATCCTCTAAGAAAAATGAGGTTATTTGTTTATTCGCTGACAACTGAGAATAGTGTCAGTTTACTTGTTGCCGATATAAGGGCTGCATTTATTTGACTCATTGTAGCTAAATAAATACTGTTATGTTTAGTAATAAATCCCTGTTTTAATCTTTTAGGGATTGATGTTGTTTTTAAGGTATTTGCCAAAAACGCAGATGCAAATTTTTTGGTCCACTATTGCCAATTCATTGCTAAAGGTTATATCTTACTGGATTTTGTCTTTACTTTTTACCAATTTTATTAATTTTGTATAATTTTCCTAATTCAACCACCCAAAAATTACAAGCTCAACAGTTTGAATGGGGAACCCCCTGTATGAAAGGGTTATAGTCAACCTTTGCACCATTATCTCTGTTTTGACCTTAATGTAGATTTTTGGTGTTGTGTCTCTTAAAATCGATGCTTCTGTTAATTGTTAGACCATAGTTTTTAAAAATTCTCAATGCTCCATTTTTTTGTATATCACAATAAGGAATCGGCCGTTTTTTTCATTATTTAGCCAAAAAGAAGGCCTACCTGGTCATTTCCAGAAATTGTTTGTATATATATTCAAATTACTTGAGCAAAAAAGAGGATGATTGCTTTTTACTACATAAATACAGGTAAGGCAGTCGTTTGACGAATCGTTTTGTTTTAACTGCGATCATTATCATTTTGTTTTAACTGCGATCATTATCATTTTGTTTTAACTGTGGTCATTATCATTTTCGTCGTGGTGGTCATGATCATGATCATCATCATCAGCAGCAGCATCGTTAACATCATCGTTATCGTTATAATCATCNTTTCCTAATTCAACCACCCAAAAATTACAAGCTCAACAGTTTGAATGGGGAACCCCCTGTATGAAAGGGTTATAGTCAACCTTTGCACCATTATCTCTGTTTTGACCTTAATGTAGATTTTTGGTGTTGTGTCTCTTAAAATCGATGCTTCTGTTAATTGTTAGACCATAGTTTTTAAAAATTCTCAATGCTCCATTTTTTTGTATATCACAATAAGGAATCGGCCGTTTTTTTCATTATTTAGCCAAAAAGAAGGCCTACCTGGTCATTTCCAGAAATTGTTTGTATATATATTCAAATTACTTGAGCAAAAAAGAGGATGATTGCTTTTTACTACATAAATACAGGTAAGGCAGTCGTTTGACGAATCGTTTTGTTTTAACTGCGATCATTATCATTTTGTTTTAACTGTGGTCATCATCATTTTCGTCGTGGTGGTCATGATCATGATCATCAGCAGCAGCAACATCATCGTTATCGTTATAATCATCATTATCATCATTGTCGTTATTAGCATTATAATTACATCGGCATTTACGGACGAAAAACAGAAAGTTGTATTCGTAAACATTTAGCGAGAAATATTGTTTAAATCTTGTTTTTGATATTTGATGATACAGAAGCATTGCTTGGACATGTGCAAACTTACAGAAGTTTACAAAGTTTTGTAAAAAATCTTTTCTTTTCCCTATTATGAGAAGTTAAGCAGGATATGAGAAGTTTAGTTAGAAACAAAAGTTTCTTGAGTGATTTAGGAATTAACATAAAAGTTGATATCCAAAAGTCTTAATTTTATGGACTTGGTAGAAACCATAGATATAGAAGCGGTAAAGCTGTTTTACATTTCTACAGAGCGAGCCTTCATTACAACAGGGATCGACTTGCTGTGAGGAGTGGTGCAATACCTATCTTGTTGGTTGTGTTTTTTGTGCCAGAAGCTATATTTCTGGAAGGGTGTAAGATGTACTTTTGATATGACTGCTGTATTGTATGAAATGGACTATTTCTTTTACCCTTCTTCTTTTTATACTGTTATTCTTGTCAATAATCTTTTTATTTGTCCAGTCAAATGCGTGACCTTGTGTCCAGCAGTGCTCGGCTGTTTTATGGTCTGTAGTATCACTTGTTTTTGTGCTCCTTTTCCCTTTGACCCAAGGAACGCATAAATACACCAACACAGGAAGCTGGATTGCCCTTAGAGTGTGCTTTTTTGTGTACGTTTTTTTGAGTGAGACCAGGGCCTTGGGTTTTGAAAGTATCTTTCGAGGGCTGATGTTCCGAAGAAGGAGCACATGCTATCGGGCTGACTCAGTGCTTTTTAGCTGCGCACTGTTTTTCCTGACATAACGTAGACGTATTCATTTCAGAGCACTGTTAACGTAGATGTAATTTATTTCAGAGCACTATTAACGTAGGCGTATTCATTTCAGAGGCCCCTTTCTTCGTTTCCCAGTAGTTCTGAAGTTGCCTCTCTTTTATCTGGGTTTGAAATAATACTTCTTGCTCAACCGAACAGAGCGGTGATGGGACTATTACGAGCTAAGGGTGGATGTTTGGGATGCATTATCGAGGTACTGGCCAGCGTGGGTTGATTTTCTCTAGTTGGTAATATTAATAGTGCAATCTACTGGTCTCATTAATAGGATATTAAGAAAGGGTAGTTGTCGTTCTTCTTCTTTCTACTTGGTCAATTTGATATTTAAGTATAGACTGCTGATGTGCTCAGAAAATTTTTGTACTTAACGAATAAACGTATTGATACTTTGGGGTATAGGTCTAATTTTAGCTTACTCAGCGAGTACCCGTTGTTCATTTTCACGTTACATAGCAGACCTACTCTGTCCATTTACAGAGGTGATGTGACACCACTGTAACAATAGTACTGATTTTGCAACCTTCACCACACAACAACAGGGCCAGGCCGATAATTTACTTGTGTCCTTTGACGTCATATCATTATACACAAGTATCCCAACTGATTGCACCTTCCAAATTGTTGAGGATCTGTTGATGATCCATTGTCATCAAGAGTTGCAATGAACCCTTCAGATATCTGGAACCTACTTTAGCACCAATCTGCTGTCTAGGTATGCAATATATTATTTTTTTTTTGAAAAGCCAACAGCTTTCGTCCTGCCTTCGCGTAGGCCACATAATTAACATGGAGTGGCAAGTTTTACTGACAGAACTGCTCCACTATGATCTGCAAAGCTGTAATTTGGTCGGTGTGTGACCTTCCCTTTCGAAAGTCTGTTTGCTTGTCACGTAATGTCTGGTTGTCTTGAAATTCATCGCTTTCAGTCCAAGGGTTTATATTACCGCTTGAAACCCTGGCCTCTCCAAACCAACTTTTTTATTAAAAAAAACTTAATCTCAGTATTTACAGAGACTATTTACATTTCGGTACTGTTATATACAATAAAATACTGATATATAAATACTGTTATCAGTATCGAAGTAATTATAAGTTATCGACAGTGCTTAATAATATAAAAATATTAGAGCTATCATATGGTGAAAGACAAAAAAAATCAACAAAACTAAGTTTTGTTGATTTCTTTTGCCGTTTACCTTAAATACTGTTATCAACATGTGGCCTCTTCGAGTGTATGTGCATCTCTTAGTGTTTCTTTGAGCTTAAAATTAAAAAGTTAAAAGTTCGATTAGTGTGTCAAAAATAAGAATTTGTGTAATGTTAAATATTTACTCATATAAAAAATTTACTTAATAAGCCATGATATCTCATAAAACTAGTTTCTTCTCTAATGAACAAAGGGAGTTCATTAAAAAATTGCGCTCCCATAAAATAAAAAGACCTTTTTGAGTATTGTAATTTACATTTTGGCCATCTGAGGCTTAAACCATTATTTCTCGTATTTTGAAATGTTTTATCTCTTCAAAATAGTTCTCAAAATCATCACTCAGTTTATCACCTCCCAAGCATTTCCACACAAACGAAAGAGTTTGTATCTTCATTTGGTTTTCTATTGATTTCACTTGCCAATATTCACGGCCCCTCTTCTTTCCAAGGAAGTCAACATTTGCGTTTGAGTTCTTGTCAAATACAGCTTTATCACCAACGAATACGTAAGGATTGGTAAGATAGTTTCTACGTAAATTGTCATCGCTGCATCTTTGTTGACGTAACTCCTCAGCTTCGCAAGGAGTATTAATTTAGTTGTGGTACGTTTGTACGCCCGTTCAAGAAGCTGTCAACTTCATGACGGAGATAAGTGTAAGTGTTGGTGTTAACTTTATGGAAGTTGTACATTACATTTAGTCGGCGAGGTTATTTCGCAATCCTGTACTGTTCCGAACATGATCACCTCGGTTTTGCCAACGTTCACGATTAGCTCGTTTGAATGAAAATAATTTTTTCTTCTTTCCAGGTCGTCTGCAAGTCTTGTTCTGTCGTTTCGATGCTCTTTCCAGCACAGAAAATTACTGTGTCATCTGCATACATAATAGCTTCTGTTTTTTGTCAATTGTCTATAAAATCCTTGAAGAATATGATAAACAACAAGGGTCCGAGGATCGACCCTTGCGGAAGTCCGTTATGACAAGGTTCAAGATTTGAGAAATGATCACCGGTTTGTACATATTGCTGTCTATGGAATAAGTAATCTGTCATCTATTCCACCTCTTTTCCATTAACTCCGTAAGATAGTAATTTTTTGACAATTTTAGCGTGATTGATAGTGTCGAATGCTTTGGATAAGTCAATGAACGTTGCTCCAACTAATAAACCTTTGTCAACTTACAATTTGATGAAGTAACGTAGTTGCCATATTTATCGACTTTTTGCGCCTGCAACCAAACTGCCTCTCCGATAACAGTTTCTCTTGTTCAAGGTGATCCATTAGTTGCCTGTGCACCGCTTTTTCCAGGATTCCGAACAGGATAGGAAGCACAGAGGTAGGGTGGTAATTTGCTGGGTCTGTCATGTTTCCTTTTTTATGAATTGGAACAACCTTTGCGAATTTCCAGAGTGTCAGAATTGTCACTTTTCTTATGGATAGATTCAAAATATAACACAAAGTTTGTGAGATGTATGCACGACAATCTTTAAACATTCCCGGTGGAAATCCGTCTATACCATTTGCTTGCTTTCTTTTTAGTAACTTCAGTTGCTTCATAATGAAAACGTTCGATATATACCCAAGTGTGAATTTGGTCCCGGTTCTTTGTTGAAAGTTTTGTTTACTTTTCCATACAAAGTCTGTTAGAAGTATTGCTTTTTCTTTCAGTTTGGTGACAGCCTTGGCGAAGTAATGACTGGATTTCATGACCAAGTCTTTGGTTTTATTGTTATTGCCTCCAATAGACTGAGAGTTTTTCGTTGGAAAAATAGAAGACCATTTCGAGAAACCTTTTGCATTTCTAACATTTTCGTTTAATACTTAACGGTGATACTTTCATTTTGCTTCTTTAACTTTATTGTTACACGAAGTGTTTAGTAAAGATCCCAGTTTACATCGGTTTCCGCTTTTCTGGGTTTGGACAGGACTTAATCTCGGTCACTCATAAGTTTCTTCAAATCAGGTGTGATACATGGACACAGTTTTCCTCTGATTCGTTTGACCGTCACTGGAGCATGCTTATCAAAGGTACTTTTATCTTGTGAATTGAAGTAGTTCAAAACAGTGTTCACATAATCAATTTCGTACAAATTATCCCAGCTGATATTTTCAAAATCTCTATTCATTTCGTCCGGGTTGTAGTTTTTATAATTACGAGAGGTAATTACTTTTGGGTTGAAAGTTTTATTATTGATCTTTCTAACGCAGCCAATCATATCATGGTCTCCGATACTCATTGGAAACATGTCTATAGTAGAAATTGATTATTTATTGTTAGCAAATATCAAAGCAATTAAACTTCCAGTGTTCTTTGTTGTACGTGTAGGTTTATTCACTAATTTTTTAAAGCCATACAAAATGAACAGTTCTATGATGTCACTGTTATCACTTTTTGTTAGATAATTGACATTGAAATCTCCCATGAGTATAACCTCCATTTGTTCATCAGCTGCACGCAATAAACTGTCATTTAACTGTTCACTGAGTTGTTTTAAGTAAACGATTTGACGTGTTGCAATAGTTTCATGACTTATCCAATGCGCCACTGAACATTTATGATTTCCTGGTTGATGCTTGGTGGTGACACAATAAAGGCTAAAAGATACCACTCCGGGTTCACCGCGCTTCTGTAAATTAGAAGCCCATGATAATTCTGAGTAATCCGAGTACGTAGCAAGTAAGCAGTAAACCAAAGTGCGGTCTCCATGGAAGCATGCGGCTAGGACCAAAATTCCAGGAGGTCTTCGCTGAAACTAACTTCAAAAAAATAAAACGTGCAAGAACGTACTTCTTGTTCTATCTCCAGATATACGAGTTAAACAATTGTACAAGGTAAGAAATATGATCTGATCATTAAGAGAGCATTACGGCAAGCTTTGCTCGACTGTGTCCAGCCAGAATTCCGCACCTCTCAAAATAAGAACTTGAAGTGGGTGAAGAAAGGATTGAAAAATAATAAAAGAAATTAATTTGCTTTGTTATGTATGGAATGGGGGCAAAGAAGGTCAGGCAGAGGCCAAGCTTGGAAAGATAATAATCACGATAAGACATAAAATAGGAAGGTAAAGCGAATGATGGAGATATGCATTCCGTCATACCGATAGATAATCGACCTTAAATGAGGGCGGGGGGAAATGGGGAAATCTCAACTAGTTTTTGAAATAGGAAAATGACTTTGTTTAAAGGTAAAGCACATTTCTACTTGTTGAACGTGTGTATGTTAGCTTTTTATAGCCTTTAACTTAAATTTTTGATTTGGCACCCGCAAAATATTGCGAGTTAAATACAAAGCATTTAATGTTGACTGTTTATCATATTATACCGTTTGTAGGTTGAAAGAGGAAGAGTGTTATATTATTAACTAACTCTTTAAATCTATCTTTTCTTAACTGCACAAAATAATTAAGTGCTTACTTTGTGACCAACAAAAACAAGACAATTTTTCAGTCTTTCCAATAGAATTCTTGGTATTATTGAACGTACATGGCTGCCGCCTGGTGTAACTTTTTCTAAGAACTCATATATTTTTCTGGTACGTCAGTGTTTTGTCAAATCCTGTGGTCATTTGTTCGTTTTCAGACATCGCTACACAATGGATATAAAATGGTCATGTAAACTAGATATGTAGATTATTTCACTTTCATCTAGTTAATGAAGACACGTTTTGCGCAAGTTCAGTTATAAGGTTCTCATTTAAGCCAGTGAATAAAAATGAGCTTTCTGCAAAGAATTCAGCCAAAATTTGTTTATGTTGTTTGCTCATGTCCGGCTGTATTTAAAGGTGTACAAATCCACACAAAAAGTGGTCTGAAACTTTTTTCCTATGTACTTTCGTCTTATTTCATTTCGAGTTTATTTCATTTTGAAATTTTAGCTTCGTCAACCAAAATTGTTCATTGAAGAGTACAGTAAAAACATTAAGTAAAAAGAACTCAGCTCTCTCTCATTATTTTACGTCAATAAAAAGTTAAGTTTTGATATCATGGTGCTAGGGACCATGTTTCAGGAATCAGGACACGTTGTGGATTTTGAAAGTGACAATGTACACACCATCGAATATTTATTTATACACAACTAACGGGCCTCTGGAGGAGAAAGAGAATGAAAGAATGATCAAAGCACCATTTAAACTTAGGTTTGGGAAGAGTGCATTCATTATTTATTCAAATTTCAAAATGATGGAAAAAATTGTTAAATGGTAATATGCAGAAATCTGCTTTGCTTTCTGCGATTTAAAGACGTATTACTTGGAGATGTCTTATTATTCTTTTTCGCTGATTCTGATTTTTTACAGCGTTCGAGTGTGTGACGATATTAAAGGTGAGCTGTGGGGATTTAAGCTTGTCAGCAGCGACGATGTATATTATTTCGCTGTACCATCTGAGCGGGAACAGGAGGTTGGTGAGATTTTTAGATGTTGTTGATTTTTGTACTACTTTATTTTGACCGTTGTCACCCTGAAAAGAGCAGAACAACTGACATTTTTTGAAATTGTCTTTTATCTGAAAGTCACACAGTTTTTACATACGTAGTGTCTACATTTATTTCCTTGAAATTAGAACGGTTTTAAATGGGCAAGCAATTACTTTGTTCGTCGCCTTTTTACACAGAGTTAATTCATCTTTCAACAGTGAAATTTGGTTTATTGTGCAGGGCAGTTTTATGCATAACAACTACTTCCTATTGCCCTATAGATACTTAACAGTTACTCTTTATATGTTGAAGTGGGGTTTGTGTTGGTATAGGTAGGATTGGTGATAAAATATATCTTTGTCTGACACCTTGCTTTTTTGTCACTTTTCTAGACATTAAATTATTAATTTGAATTTGTGCTTACTGACTATCATAGCTGCTACTTATCAACCTGATTTCGTCTTTAGAAACATACTTTTTAAGTCATTTAATAAGGGCAATGTGCTTTACTTTGTCGAACGCTTTTTTTATAATCAATGTAACATACAAATAGTTTCTTTTCCTTTTCATCCATTCTCTCTTTCATGTTTCTAAGTTGACATATACCATCCCTGGTACCTGTACCTTAAACGTTATTTCTGGATGACCTGAAACCTCTTGGTAAATCAGAGAAACGGCATGGTTTCTGATAAATACAATGTGTATATTGAGCGACGACAATAGAATAGAGTCGAGAAAAAGTATGTGTGGGATAGTTATAATGAAAAATGCAAAGCATGAACGTATTGAAGGAATAGCGATACCACCTGGAGGATAAAGGAGACTGACATGGACGAAAGGTACAAATACCTGTGTGTCCTGGAAGCTGATGGTGTTAAAGACAATTTTGATAAGGTAAATTATGAAATTCAGAATATCTAAGGAGGATAAAATAAGTATTGAAATCAAAATTGAAGAGCAGAAACGTCACTAATACTATCAATTTCACACCAGTAGCAATTATAACACAAAGTACCGGTATTGTGGATTGGAGGGTAAACGAACTGAAAGAACTAGATAGGAAGATTCGTTAGTTGGTATGTACTGTATATTCAACAAAAAGACAGATGTTGATCGGTTGATCTTGCCTCCAAGCAACAGCAGGAACACTGCAATATGCCTTGTACACCTGAGATTACTGGTTCGAACTTGATGCTCAGTGAAATTTACCACCAGTTAAATTCCATCTAGATTGTGTTTACATGAAATAATAATAATAATAATAATAATAATAATAATAATAATAATAATAATAATAATAACTGGAACTGCACATTTACTAAGAAGAACTCTATCTATAACTTAGCCCCAGGATCATAGGTTGATCCCGGCATATTCAAGGGACTGAAATACACAAACGTTGTAAAGCATTTTTTTTAATAATAATAATAATAATAATAATAATAATAATAATAATAATAATAATAATAATAATAATAATAATTGGAGCATTGGGAGTCATTTCAAACAAGTTTGAAAGATACATGGAGAAAATGGGTGTGAAGATTGAGATGGCAATTATTCAGAAAACGGCACTGCTTGAAACAGGGAGGATACTGCGAAAAGTCTTGTCTCTTTAGAGAAACAGGAGAAGGAACTTTGAGACCCCTGGTGACTTGTTGTTACCCGCTCTCAAAGATAAAAGAACAGAAGAACTTTCCAGACAAACA
>RDPX01000182.1:1685601-1719329 GCA_003991215.1 Morbakka virulenta | reverse complement strand
TGTTTCTTGGCAGCTTCTGTTGTCTTGTTGGCCAATTTGGTGACAGGTACTTGTTTTGCTTTTATTATTATTATTATTATTATTATTATTATTATTTATATTATTATTATTATTATTATTATTATTATTATTGTTTTTATTATTATTATACTTTTTTCTTTTTGATTTTTCTGTACTATACCAAGCCGAATGCAACTCAGGCATTTGAGGCAAAGGTAAGGTTAGTTCAAACTTTTACTCTGGTATTTGAAATTTACACAGAAAAAACAAATCAATCCATGTATTAATAAGACAAAAGGAAAGATAAGAAAGTAAGAAAGGAAACAAATAAATCAGAAATTAAAAGTACTTCTCTTAAGATGCCAGCAGTTCCATTTAAGGTAATCTTTTGCATTTCAGACAGATAAAGACCACCTGGTACTTTATTGATATAACAATCACTGCCTATGGTTGTGACATCTAATTCTCCAATAATTACAGGCACCACGGTTGTTACCAATCGTCATATATGTTCTGGCTTAATTCTAAGGTGGTTGTGTTTTGTTATTTCATTAAACGTCTTAGCAGAAATATTCTTGTCACTAAGAAAGGCCATGTCAATCATCAGGGAGGTTTAATTTTTATGGTCTTTAAAAATTATATCGGGTTTTTACGTCCACATTTCCTCGGTCAGTCTAGATCATGAAATACTTAAGAATTATGGCATTTTCATTTTCAATCACCAGTGGGGTTTTATGATTGCAACAGTTTTTAAAGCATCGAGAAGAATAGAACTGAGATAAATTCCCATGTATGTATTGACCAAATCGGTAGTGTCGAACCTTGTATTCAGCGGTTGGCCAAGACAGAACAACCCGAGACACCGTAATCAATAGTTTATGGGAGCTTTCGGGATAACCTACACTTCGGGCCAGCCCCATTTTTAAGTACATTGGTCTGTTACTTTATAGTGCACAGTACTTATTGTACTTAAGCAAGTTATTGGCCCATAGTTTTGGGGGTTCAGAATGTCTGAATTTTTTACTAAGAGGTATGTAGTTCCTTCGCAAATCCAGCCTGGGTACCATTTGACGTTCCGAGCATTTTATTTAATAGTTCTGTTCAGAAAATCTTAAATGGGCACAATCAAGGGTACTAAGCCAAAAGTTATTAAGCTTATCAATCCCTGAAAATTTTCATTTTTATGATTTTGGAAGTGCGAATTAATTTCCTCAAGAGTGATATCAGTCTATTCTTGAGTGAGTATCGTCGATGTTTTTCTTTCTGCCTCTTTTATACGTTCTGCCTTTTTTATTTCTGTTCAAGTTCTTTTTCTTAATTATTGTTTGTGTTACCATGAAGTTTAAAGATTTTGCAATAGCAAAATAACTTCATTTAAGCCAGAAAGGTTACATTCTTTAAAGTATGTGTTTCAACTATGTGTCTCATACAATGGTTTCAATATCTTGATACTTTTTTGATATTGCTGTTAGCTTAGTAGTTGTTCTCTTTTTTAATTTCAGGATGTTTAACGTTTATTCAAAATTTCAGTATTTTTCTTTTCCATCTCAATTAGTTCACACTCATCCATGGTTCGTGTTTTTTGCTGATCTACTGCTTCTTATATCCGATCATTTTTATTTTTTGATTCAACATCTTGTGCTATATTTTCTTGTATTAATTTATTAATATTCACCATATTTACAACAGATAGGCCATTACTCATTTCATTTTCTGGTTCCTTTTCTTCAACATTAACATCAAAAGTTACTATGTTTCGAATAATCATAATTTCAGTTTCTGTTAATCTTTTATTTTTGGATACCTGCAACATTCTCTACCAGACCTTCTACCGAAACAAAATCCAGCTATTAGACTCAAAATGCAGCTCACTGATGGTGATTGTTCTTTTAGATCCACTGACTTATTTAGAAAAACCTTCTTATAGTATGAAAGAAAGGAAAAATAGAAGAGCTCTCTTCCAAGAGCTGCCACCAACTGTACTAAGAAGGAAGTGTACGAATTGGCCATGGCGCACCTTCTTCCACAAGGGGACCAACAATTAAGAGGACCAAAAATGTTTTAACAAAAAAAATGTTGTAACCAAAGTCTGTATTGTATGGCTTCGTTTTTTATATTTTGCGGTAATGACTTTCCCACGGAAATATGTCGGTTGCACTGCTGATTTGTATAATTCCTTGTCTATTCCGTTATACTTTTTGACGTCATAAGCTCATTTGTGTTCGTTTTGGAATGCTGAGAAACGGAATTAACATCTGTAGCATTAGACGACGTTGTGTATATAAATCAAGACGGCGGATTACAAAATGCCTGTGATTTAATCTAGATAGTATAAACATATAAAAAAAAGTCTGCTTCGATATTTAGTAAGGTTAGCTTACAAGGCTATATAGTGAGCTCNAAAGTCTGTATTGTATGGCTTCGTTTTTTATATTTTGCGGTAATGACTTTCCCACGGAAATATGTCGGTTGCACTGCTGATTTGTATAATTCCTTGTCTATTCCGTTATACTTTTTGACGTCATAAGCTCATTTGTGTTCGTTTTGGAATGCTGAGAAACGGAATTAACATCTGTAGCTTTAGACGACGTTGTGTATATAAATCAAGACGGCGGATTACAAAATGCCTGTGATTTAATCTAGATAGTATAAACATATAAAAAAAAGTCTGCTTCGATATTTAGTAAGGTTATGTTATTGTTATGTTTCAGTTATGTAGAGTTTGACGTCATTGTTCTAATTTCAGTTTTATATTATTAATAGCAATTTTAAGCAATTTATTTTAGGTGGATTACAGTTATTTTTCCTGGGGATAAGTTGTGGTAAACGAAAAAATAAAGCAAAATGGAGCAAATCAATACTCTTCAAAAGTTACCAAGTATTACTTCTATTTTCGTGATTAGACTAGCTCCAGCAGCTGTAATTAAGAGCTGTGCACTTGAACTAAAAGCCAACAGATAGAACTCGCGACCTTTAGCACTGCTGAAAATATTTTAACCACTAATGGTTTATAGGATCCCAGGGAATTCGATAATTCAGTTCCATCTTTAGATAATCAGTTTTTTTGCTTCTGTCCCATCAAATGCTGCTGCTTTGTGGAATGGTAGCAATTTTCTTGTTGATTATTGAGTATAACCTGATATTTGTAGCAATTGTTGTGGATGCTGTAAAAGGTCTACAAGATGCATACATGGAATAAACAAAGAGCTAAATGATGCGTTCTTTATGAAAACGCTTGAAGCGACGAAAAGTTATCGACTCCTGTATTCGCTATCATCGGGTCGTTTATTAAGTTTTGTGTGCCTTTTTTTTTCTTCTGAAAACAAGAGTACTTTATTAAGTACTGGGCTTGATGAATGGTATCATGTAAACAGAACATCTGAACTTGAACAGTATCTGGACCATAGCATCACTCTTGCAAAGTATTTGGTATGTGCTGCATTTCTTACTTCACATTTTGAGAAGTACTGTAAAGGTGGACATGGTAGAGCCTCTTGTTTGTCATCAAACCAAGAGATCAGACACGCTTTACTAAAGCTCTGCGTTTAATTTCTACAAATAATAAATGGAAAAGAACAATGAGAACTGACTTGCTACAACAGCTACAAGAAAATTAAATTTTAGTTTTATCAATTGCATATTGGTGCAAATTTTAACATTGATTAACATTGTCGTTAAGTAACTCCACTCTTCGACAGAAAATCTGAGCGCGTCGCCTACTTTTGTTGACAGAACAAAGGATGGAGTAAAGGTTATCAGAGCCGAAATTGGCAAAGCGATGGTGGCTTCTGTCAATAACAAATGTTTTGAGGAATAAGAGATCCCAATTAGTGTCACTGATTAACGACGGCACCGCCGATCGACAAGTCTTCTCTCGCATCTAAATGAATAGGTGGTCACTGAGAATATTCCGGCAGAAAGCACCTCACTTCGATAACTTACAATATAAAAAGAGTCTTTATAGTATTAAAGCAGAATTAAGTGACAATTTTCCATAGAGAATATTGAGCTTTGGAAGTCGATGGTGTTCTATATTTGGGTATCATGACGATAAGAAAATACCACCTGCATGTTGCTTTTTATTTCGTTTATATAAAATAAGTATGGAGATTTTAGACAACTGTCCTCATGTTAAAACTAGTTAAACATTTAACGGAAAATATAGAAGTTTAATCAAACCGGGCCCAGTTCTATCGTAAATCTTGAATTAACTTTCTTTTAAGAACCTCTATGGCAGTTTGGAAGGTTTATTTACGAAAACTTCTTGACTTTTAACTCAACAATTGGCTCTGGTTATATCCTGTTTAATAACATTTATTGATAGTTTTACTGCTGGTCGTTTTGCTTAAATAGGTTCTATAGACTTATACAAGTTTCAATCAAATAGAATTTTTATTTATCTATTTTGGCGAAATTTACTAGTCTAAGTGGGTTAATTCATAGATTTTTATACTTTCTCAGTCACTAGAAATAATATCTTGAATTGATACAAAATACTAGAAATTGCCCCATCCCGTCCCATGTAAGTTAAATACAGTAGTAGAAAATCTTTTAGCACTGTAGCTAGAAGAGTTTGGACCTCAATTTTTGCATATTGTAGATATTATACCCTTTTTCTTTAAATTTATCTAGTCTTATGTTGCTGTGGAAGAGTACAAGCCAATACAAATCTTAGCAAGTCCCAAGTCTGGATAAGGGTTCGGCGACAGGAACTGCATGCCTCCGGTGAAAAATTAGCTACTATCTCTATGCTTCAGAATTTGAGAAGTTTTTCAGCCAGCCTAATGAAGGTCAGGATCCTGCTTCTCAACATTAGTATGCTAACATAAAAAAGCGAGCACTGACATCCCTTACCTACAGGAAACACGTTGGACGGATGGGAAATTTGGAGGAAAGGTGAGAAACATCGAGGATGGTGTTAACCTCTATTAAAGTGAAAGAGCAAAGCCAAAGAAAAGGTACCCAATTTCTCTGCAGAGGAAGTGGCAAGATAAAGTGATTGATGTGACTAGAAAATCAGAACGAAACATCAGCATGAAACTGGTGACGAAACAACTGACCTATAACATTTTTTTGCAACAACAGTGCAACGAGAGAGAGAAAGGTGGATTCTGGGCCCATCTTATTGTAGTTGCGAATAGCATCCCTGCCTGGAGAAGCTCATACTCACTGGTGATTGAGAAGGAGGATGAAAAGAGAAGGACTTGAAAGGATGCATGTTGGCAAAACGAGGGGAAATATAAACGAGAAGGGAGAGAAGATCCTGTATTTTCTCAGAGTGTAACCTTCCTCTGATAAACCGTTCTACATAAAGAGAGACCCTCAGACATAAACCTTTCAAAGTGGACCAAGTCAGACTGTAATTGACTGCGTCTTGGTGAGAAGGACGAGCCTGACGAGGAGCAATGATTGCAAGATCATACCAGGTAAATGTTTACCAAACCAATATTGGCTCCTTGTGATGAACTTTGTCATGGAGAAAAAGAAAAGGAAGTAAAGAAATAGGGAAAAGAAGATAAGTTGGCGGAAATTAAAGAAGAAAGGAATACATGAAATTCTCCATAAGCTGACTCAGAACCTGGAGAAGATAAAGAAAGAGGACAATAGACGGCGGGAAACATATAGGGTAATAAAAGTTGCTAAGAAGATACTTGGAGAGTCTATGCCTGAGAAGTACCTGGAAAAGTAGTGGTGTAAGTGGAGTGAAGATGTAAAAAATACAGTAGCACATAATAATCAACCCATGAAGGACTGGAAACTATCGTGAACAGATAAAGGTAGGAAAAGATATAGAGAAAATAACAAGATCAGTAAACAGCCGTGTCCAGTAGTGAAAAAGGCAGCCAAAAAGATCTTTATTAAAAGCAAGAGAGGGATGGAACAAAGTTTGTCTACCAACTGCCAAAGCCTAGGCAGAGGAGATCAAAGGACACTGACAGGCTACCATTTGACAAAAGCTGTAATGAAAAGATCCTGTGCAAAGATAATGATATTAAACAGAGATCACAGAGATGGAAACTGTATTTTAGCTCAAAGGACCAGAGAAAAGCTACACACACTACCAACAGTCCAGGGACCAATACAAGTAATAAGCGTTCGTGAAGACAAGACCTAGCTAAACAAAATTAAGAGCAAGAAAGCAGCAGGCCCTGATGACCTAACTATTAACATAATAAACATGCTTAAAGAGACTGCAATGACGTGGGTAACAGACTGTGAGAAACATCATGAGGAATGGAATACCCAAAAGATGTAGGAAAAGGAAAACTAACACTAATGTCCAAACAAAATGGAAACTTTTTGAAATGTGGAAGTCAGCGTGTAATAAAACTTCTTAGCCACTCTTTAAACTTCTGGAGAGGGTGATTTAAGAGATATTTTCACCATCAACCAGAACCAATTTAGGTTCCATAACGAAATGTCAATCATAGAGTCAACTTTAAGCCTGCAAATAATTCAAGAGAAATATAGGAAGCATAATAAGACACGTTTTTGTACTTTGAGAAGGCCGAAGACACAATCTCACGAGAGCTAATTTGGTATTGTTTGAGAAAGAGAAATGCACCAGAACTGCATAGTGATACCATTAAGGATAGGTATGAAGAAAGTGTAACTCGAAAGATAACAAGCACTGGGATGAAAGATGACATGAAAATGAAAGTTGGATTACATCAGATATCAGTGCTGAGCCTACTGTTCTCCATTTTCATTAAGGACGTGATAACAGAAGGCATTAGCAAGGAGAAGACATGGAGGATGTTATTTGCCCATGACTCAGTGTTATCTGAAGGAAACAGGAACAACTGGGAAGACGGCTTTAGATTATATACGGCTATAGATTGGAGAGAAAGAATGGAAAGAGTTGGGATCAAAGTGGATAGAGCAAAGACATAGTATTTACCACCAGCAGGAAATACAACTCAAAAGATTGGATATTCCTGCCAAACTTCCTATATTTTCAATACCTGGGAACGACCACCCATCAAAACCCGCGACCCGGAAGAGCCAAGACGGTATAAGATAAGCGAGTATTTAAACATATCTAGTCTAATTTAATAATGTCTAAAGCTGCATTTAAAAAGCCTTGTATATTTAATTATACTGTGAGGGTTTATTTGATTATGATCAAAAAATTGTTTTCTGCAACACTCCTCTTAGGCATCTAACATGGTTATTACCAAGTCGATCGACTTTTAATCCTCCTAATGTCTTACATGACCAACTCAAAAAAGATTGATCCTTGCGCTATATTTCAAAATACAAATTTGAAATAGTTTGTAAATAAAAATTATGCTTCCTCGTATTCAAATTCCAAATGACTTGATGTAAGATATTTATCATGTCGTGAGTCGTAAGCTTTTCCTCAGCTATGTTTCGAGAGGTACTCCTCCCACTGTCAGGCTGACGATGCCTGATGATGGGAGAAGTATCTGACGATGGACCTGACGATAAGAGAAATATCTCTTATCGTCAGGTCTATCGTATCTCATCAATGGCTTCCACTGAGTCCATAAATTCAAGAATTTCCAAAAGTCCAATTGACTTGTTTAAAAAATTTATTCAATAAATGGAAAATCCAACTATATTGGTAAGATAGAGTTTAATGTATCATCTTCGATCTTTAAAAATATGCACAATATTACATCTCTCATCTACCTTAATTCAGAAGCAAGAAATATTTTTAGCTTTCTCTAATTTCCCAACCAAAGTTAATCAAAGTTTTCAAATCTAGTGAAATAGTGTAATTAAAATGCTCATCAATTAAAGAAAGCATCACGAGATTATTCTATTAAGAAAACAAAGCCTTGAAAATATGGTGGAAATCGTGATGGAAATAAGTACCTTACCTTAGACCTTAGGTCCTCCCATCCTGAGCAGGATATAGGGCAGCGAGACTTCTCCATCGTCTACGGTCGTCAGCCACAGCTTGAACGGTTCTGAATGACAGCCCCCATGCATTCAAGTCGTCCCTGAAAGTAGCTTGCCACGTCCTCACAGGTCTACCACGCCTTCTGTTTCCTTCCTTTGGTCTCCATTCAATTGCTTGTTTTGCAAATCTGTTGGGTGGTAATCTTAAGACATGTTCTGCTAGCTTCCATCGTCTCTTTTTTACAATCTTGTGCAACGGTTCTTGTTCTGTTCTTCTATATATCTCCTCATTGGTGATCATATCCCTCCATGTGACACCAAGGATTCTCCTCAGATTTTGCGTGTGGAACGAATCTAGCTTTCTCTCTAGCTTCTTAGTTGTTTTCCATGTTTCACTAGCGTATAATGCTGTAGAGACAACTATGGTCATGTATAGTTTGATCTTTGTTTTCATGTTGATTTGTCGTGATTTCCAGATATGGCTCATTGTTCTGAAGGTTGCACCGGCTTTACCTAGTCTGGCATTTACGTCTGTTTCTAATTCACCTGACTCGGTCAAATAACTCCCAAGATACGGAAACTTTTCTAATTCTTCTAGTGGATTTCCATTGACAGTCACCTGCTGTATTTGGTGATTTTTCACCTTCATGATCTTACTTTTTCCTTCATTTATCCGTAATCCTACTTTGGCACTTTCAAGTTTAAGTTGATCTGTTATCTGTTGACACTTCGTGACATCTTGGGCTACTAAAGCTATATCATCTGCAAAATCGAGGTCTGTCAGCTTTCTATCATCCTTCCACGGTATTCCAAAACTTTCATCATTCATTGTTCTTCCCATTACAAAATCTAAGCATATTATAAATAGAAAAGGGGACAGTATGCAACCTTGTCTAACTCCCGAGAACAATTCGAACTCCTCTGTCATTCCGGAGTTTGTTCTAACGCCACACATTGGATGATTGTAAAATGACTTCATGAGAGTAATGATCTTTTCTGGTATGCCATACACTTTCAAAATTTTCCACAACGTTTCTCTGTGAATACTGTCAAAAGCTTTACGAAAGTCTATAAAGTTCAGCACAACTGGTGACTGATATTCTAAACTTTGCTCTATGATATTCCTTAAGACAAAAATCTGTTCACAACATGATCTCCCCTCCCTAAAACCTGCCTGTTCCTCTCTTAGTTTACAATCTGCTGCTATCAGTAATCTTTTCAAAAGAACTCTTTTGAAAACTTTCCCGGTAGTACAAAGTAAGGTAATGCCTCTCCAGTTATTGCAATCTGATAGGTCTCCTTTCTTGGGTAGCTTAACTATTACTCCTTTCCTCCACTCTTCCGGTACTCTATTTTCTTGCCAAATCTTGTTAAACAAAGTTGTTAATTCATCTACCACTGCAGTTCCACCTGCTTTCAAGAATTCACTGTTGATGCCATCAATGCCTGGAGCTTTGTTGTTTTTCATTTTATCTATAGCTTTCTTCACTTCGTCACTGTTTATGGGTCCCATATCTACATTCAACTCTTGGGCTGTGGCAATATTACTCCAATCGTACACTGTCTCTGGAGAGGGTTGATTGAGGATCTCTTTGAAATGCTCTACCCACCTTTCGTTTTGTTCCTCTTCAGTTGCTAGGATACGGCCATCCTTATTTTTAACTGGTACATTGACGTAACTACTTTTTCCGGAAAGCTGTTTTGCTATTTTGAACAATTCTCTTGTATTATTTTGGTCTGCAGCATCCTGTGCTTCTTTTGTTTTCTTTTCGAACCAGTCTTGCTTGTCTCTTCTGCAACTCCTTTTTACCGCTCTGTCCTTAAAGCTGTATTGCTCTTGTGCATATCGCGCTTGGTCTCGGGTTTTTGCTGCATCTCTGGTACTCTTCAAAGCTCTACGCTGATCAATTAACTTCCACGAATCTTCTGAAATCCATTGCTCTTTTTTGCTTCCTCTTCTCTGTCCAACTACACTACTGGCAGATTCATTGATGGCATCTCTGAAAGATATCCACTTTTCTGTGATGTCTGTGTCTCTTTGGAGGACAGCAAAGCGATTAGACAAATGTTGTTGAAACCTCTCTGAAACCTCTGGGTTAAGTAGTTTCTCCACATCGTATGCTTTTCTGCTTGATCGTTTTTCGATTTTCTTCAACTTCACTCTAATCCTGCCTCCAAGTAGGTGGTGGTCACTGAACACATCTGCACCTCTAAAGGCTCTGACATCCAACAATGATGATCCCCATCTCTTGCTTATGCAGATATAATCTATTTCATTAAGTGTGTTCTCATCTGGTGATCTCCAGGTCCATTTGTGAATGCATCTGTGTTTGAAGAAGCTATTGCCAATGCGAAGGTCATTTTCGTTGCAGAAACTAATCATTTTCTCTCCATTACCGCTTGTGTTATTTGCGGAGCCATGTGGGCCTACAACATCTGCAAAACCTGTTCGATGAGGTCCTATCTTTGCATTCCAGTCCCCCATTACGATCTTTAGGTCATGGGTTGGTATGTTGTCCAATGTATCTTGTAACTGACTGTAAAAGCTTTCCTTTGTTTGTTCATCTGCATTTTCAGTTGGTGCATAGATTTGTACTATCGATGCCTTGAGTAGTCGACCCTGTAATCTTGCAGTGATGATTCTATCTGATATAGGCTCCCAGCTAATTAAAGAATCTGTGGCTTCCTTGCTTAACAGTAACGCTACTCCTCTCATGTGTTCTGCTTCACCTCCTGAATACAATATTGTGACACCTTCAATTGATAATCTCCCCTGCCCAGTCCATCTAGATTCACTAACTCCCAATACTTGTAACTGATACTTCCTCATTTCATTTATCACTTGGGCTAGTTTTTCTGTTTCGTACATAGTTTGTACATTCCATGTACCAAACTTGGTGTGACGTTTGGCGGAAAAGACCTGGGTGATCGGAGCATGAACTTCCTCTCGGCTTTCATCCAAGCTCGTCATAGGTACATCATCAAGAGGGATAACAGACGTCGTCATCTGTAATCCACCTATTGCTGTCCCAGGTCTTGCTCTACGCCATTGCTGTTTACCGGAATGGCTTCTTCTCGCTGTTTCTGTAGTGTCCAATCTTTTTTACAGGGTAGGGTTACTAGCCCTACGCCCAACCCTCCTCCTTTTTAAACCTGGCTTGGGACAGGCTTCGGCGGAGTCGGAAATAAGTACATTTAATGTAATTCAAAATTGTATCCTACCAAAATTTCCAACAGTAATATCAAAGTATCACAGTAATACAGGTTAATGCAACACGTATTGAAGCTCCCTCAACGTTTTGGTCAAGTGACAAAAAATGCTAAGACACACAGAAATTTCTTTAGTTTATAAATAATGAATGCCTCTTATCATAGCGTCAATAATTCATCGTCAGTACTGTAATATTAATCAATCTTAGCTAGACCTTTGCCGCTTGATACTCCACTATAGAAAATACCAAAAGAAACTACCCCGCCATGTCAAAAAAATTGTTGAAGTTTGGAGGAATCAGAAATCTCCAACTTTGAATGAAAAGGGAAAATAGGCATTTCTATGATTTGGTTTGCGGAACTGGAAAATGCAATTAAAAAGGCCAGGGCCATGCTTCTTTCACGTTCCACATCTATGCTGCCGTAAAATTAGTTAAACAGGCTTGTATCTACAAACAACAAACTCAAACCGTAGCATTACGCAAACACGAGAACTCTTGGTGTTTGCTATAAGATAAATAAATGGACTCAATATCTTGGGTATGGCATTTTGATGCCATTGTGAAGATTTTGGCAACTTCCTCTAACTCCTAAAACCTAGGGCGAAAGACGGTGAGGCATTGCGGACATGGCTTGGTAAAACGTATGACAGCTACCTAACTAAAGCTACTAAAGCTTCTATTCCTAAATATTTTATATACACCATGATGTTATCTGTATTCGATAGGTGGAAAAGGTGTTTGCGATACATAAAGAGTTTATTGGGTTGTTGCGTGTGTACAGAGAAAACGCCAGAGCCGTTGCAACAGAAACAAGCTTTTTCTGAGCTACGTTTCGAGAGCTACTTCTCACATCGTCAGGCTTTGACAGCCTGACAATGTGAGAAGTCCTTCAAGTTTCTATTCCAATTGAAACCAGCTGCATCCATTCTTGATCATCCTGATAAGCTGTGTCAGATTCTTCAGAAAAAGAAAATTATTGCATTAGAAGACCAATTGATCAGTTTAATTTTAAAAACACTCAGTTGTTTCCGAACCGGTGAAAACGCCCTCGCATTTTTTCAAAAATTGTAAAATGTGATGCGCTGGGACGTGGTGTCGATTGACCTTTCATGCCTCGTCAAAGAAAAATTCCAAGTAGTCACGATGATGGATCTGTCGCCTACCATCATGCTGATCCAAAAATTTTGGGGGGAGCAGACTACTTCGCCGCCATTTATTCTGTAATACTATTCATCAAAGAACAGTTTGATCAACCTGACTACAAGCTATATATTCACCTTGAGGAGATGCCCATTAAAGATGCTTCTAGAGAAGACCTCCAGAAACATGTGAGTTATGTTCAAGAGATTCCAGACTATGATGTACTCTCACGAGTGATACAGCTGGGAATTTGAAAAAGTTCTTTTGAAGTGCCTTCTATCACGTTACAAGACTTGGTAAACCATCCCAAAAAGCTGAGTTGAGGACATGAGTCATTGCTGGACCAACTTTACAAAGTAGCACAACATTGGGTTGTTATGCTTGTGACCAATGCCACAAGTAAATGCTACTTCAGCTTAATATATAGAGCAGACCTGCCATCACAGTATCAAATTACCGGACAGTCAATCTGCAAATAGAGGTAAATGTAGCTATGAACTTCATAATCCATCTCACCAACTAATATTTTTTAAAATCATACTAATACCATATCACATAAACACCAACAACCATAGATGTACCTTACGGATATTTTTCAAATAATATAATCTTAGCTGTCAACTACTTCACACTGACTTACACAAAATAACAGTTAGACAGATGAACAACATTGCATGTTAACTCAAGTGCTAACAGCTACATCACAAGGTACTGGTTATTTACTTTATCATTGTAGTTGTTTTTTTCTGAATGTTCACCTGAAGCATTGACCAGAAAACTAACACTAGGGTGCTTATAAGCAAACAGTCAGTAAAACGTAAATTCAAGAAATGTCGGCTAATATTGTAATTGTTGCGTCCGTAAACGTACAGGGCAAAGATGAACTTTTCAGGGTAAAGATACTACTTTGTGACAGAAACTTTAAGATTCTTTTAATAATTATTTTTACAAATAATACCCTTAAATTCTTTTAGCCTAATGTGCCATGAAGTGGAAGCATAATCATAGTGACAACGGAATAGTGAATTAATAAGTGTCGTCTTTTTCTTCAGATAAAAGTTTTTAAAATAATGTTGATTATTACTGGGAGGAGGGACTCCAACAATTATGTTCAAAATAACTTAGAACAGTGAAAATAAAAGCGCAGTCGAGGATACAACCTTAAGCTGCAGCGCAGACAAAAAAACCCCTTAAAACGAAACATGAAATACCACTATTGTACAATGGAACTGTGATCCTGAAGTTTAAAAGCAGTTTTTTCTAAATTCGATATAAAAGAAAGTCGTTGTAGAAGGAGTAGTGACAGAGAAGAGAGTAGACAGGACAAGAAAGCTATGTTCGTTGTAATAAAAAAATCGTTGCATTAGAGTTCTTTAAACGTGGACTCCAGTATATGTAGAAATGCCTTAGCAGTCTTGTGTAAAAAATGAGGGCAAATATACTTTCCCTGAACAATCTTAAAGGCGTGTTTCGTTTGGAAGATAGCTTTCTTATAAGCGCCCTGGGCTTTTCCCCTCTTCTAAAATAGCCTTATTGTCCTCCAGTGGGTACAGGGTTTACTTTCTGAATTGACTTCCTAATTCTTATTCCCATGGAAACATTAAATATTGTTGTTGACAAGATAATTCACATATTTCAAGGGCATAAACATTATGTTAAAGTTATAGCCTTGTGTTTAGGTTTTTTCCTTTCATTACTCAGGGTAAATCATATTACCATGAAACGAAAGAGGAATTAAATTAAAATGACGGTGAAGTCATATGATTTTTGAAGAGGAACATCATTCAGACAAAGAAATAATGGAGGAATTTGTTGTCAAGCTTCCCAGCCTCATTGCTCGCCAGACCTCTGTAATTGCGATTCAGCGGAGGTCACATTAGTAATGGCAGCTCGAAGCTTAAAGTTAGACTTTTAACGGAATGACTGGTAACACTCTCTGTCATTAATGTTCAGCAAACGATGGATGAACCTGTTTAGCTTCCAGCAGAAAACAGTACAGCAGTGGAACTGTAATTGAATGTTACAATGAGTGAAGTAGATAATTGTGAGGATGGCTGTGAGTCACACATCCAACAGCCAACTGACACTGTGATCGTTGGTGAAAAGAATGACCTTGACTGTAATAAATCCACTCAAGTTCAAGATTCTCTGCCGTTGGTGAACGGTGAGGTAACTTTTGAGCCCCTTACTGATACTCTTCACAAGAAATGTGACCAGTACAATTCACATAAAAACGGTATGCAATTATTGGAAATAAACCGACCAATTCAAAACGGTACGGATACCGACGTGAGCACAACAGGGAAGAATTCGAATGGTGTATTAATATCGTGCAGCAATAAAGATATCGAAAATGTTAATAAGGACAGTACTCTGGAAAGTAAAGATTCAGACTCTTCACAGGTTGGAGCAACAAAAGATTCGTTGTCGATAGATTTAACGACGAATGAAGGAGTATTTCATTGCTGGACAAATAACTGTAAGAATGGCGCAGGATGTTGCGAAATATTGGAAAAACCGAAAATCGATTTAGTCAATAAATCCTTCAAAACACTGTCAATAAACAAAAGTGATACTTCTGAACAAACAGTAACTTTTGTCGGATATGAATCAGAGGCTCAAATGCCTGAAATAATGACATTGATTACCCAAGATTTATCAGAACCATACTCCGTATATACTTACAGATATTTTTTACATAATTGGCCAAATTTGTCGCATTTGGTGAGAAACTGTTGATTGCTCATTTGGTCATATTTTGTGTAGATTTAAAAGTTATGTTGTTTTGCATTAAATTTTTAAATAAGACCACGCGACTGCAGAGTAGGATTCTCCATTCAACTGGAAACTGCCATGGCAGTAGATTTGTCATAAATTTAATCTCTAATCCTCGCAGATAACAAAGCAGCAACCGCACATTAAATAATGTTATTTAAGGTTAAAAGCTTTCAGGGGATTTTGTGTGCAATGAGGCATATGTTTGGCCATGTAAGAGAATTGCATTTATTTGTGGTTATAGGTAGGGTCTAAATAGCCATTCCACTCTTTAAACTTTAATGATACAAGGTATCTTATGTTGTCTTGTGTTGACTTCTGATAAGACTAAACATGCCATGATCATTGACAACTTCCACCCCACAATGCAAATCAACATCCAAAGTTGGTACTTACCCAAGAAGTAGTAAAGCTTATTACATCTTAGGTGTGTTCCTGCTACTAATATACTTTGGGGTGTTCATTTGCATAACAATTATTAGACGTCATGAAGGGAAATCAGGACAGCATTATGACCATATAACTTTTTGAACAATATTATAACATCAGCTTTCTCACTGGTTTTCAATAACATTGATATCTTATCTCAGAAAATTATGAGGAAGCCATAATAATCATTTTCCCAATATACTGATTAATACTTTCATTTCTGTGAATTTATTTAGTGTTCTCATGGTCACATTATAACTATTTATTCATCATCATCATCATATTCGGTTTAACGTCCGGTTTACATGCTAGCATGTGTTGGACAAATTTTTTTGTTTATTTATATTATTTATATAAATATTATTTATTTATTGTTGTATATATACTAAAATATGTAGTTATAAAATGACTATGAAACTTCTGTGCATGTCATGTGTTACAGGTGTGAAAAAAGCATGTATCCTCACCTTAATCAGCTCCAGTGGTGCGAGTATCAAAGACTCGCTTACACATGTGTCTTGATGCCTAATGCAATATATATTGCAAGTATACAGACATATAAAAATTGAAACATTTAAACTCAAATACTCCTTGAAAATGAAAATATCAAATATATGCAATAAAGCATTCTAAGTCATGGAATCATGATAATCAGCCAATATATATAGTAGCCGTGACTTTGTATATTTTTGTTAGAGCTAAGTTGATGAGAAGAGGTCTGGAATGCTCTGGATCTGATTGGTTGTAGAGTTCATCTAGAGATCCCAGTCAGTCATAGCCATGTACCCATTTTTCAAATGTGAAATTGTGGTGCAAGTTTTTCTAATTTCTTTTCCCACTCTAAGTGACTGGTTAAAACTGTTGGCAATAAGTATCAAGACAATTCTTGAATACCAGAGTTATCCTTGTAATCATTCTTCTGCATAGCAATCAAATATCTGCCACTTGCAGGAAGCAGCCATCTTTAATTTTTGCTGAAGGTCAAGCTGTTTTTAATTCTTAAAATTGTTAACCAAAGGTAGAAATTCAATCATATCACAAAGTTCTTACTAATGTTATTATAGGCACATTTCAGTTCCAACACCTATTCCTTTTGTGTCCAGTTTTAATGATGTGAGTTAGAATTTTAGCCTGATTTTTCACCTGCCAATAATGTGGAACTCAGAGATAGTAACTGATCTGCATCCTCCAACACTTTTAAATATAATTTTGTGAGTTGAGTATATCTTTATTTGGATGTGTCACATATTGTTTTTACTTGGTGATGTTGAACAACTCCCTTTAACTCATGACTATCCAGCCCACAGAGTTCTGTATCATCTTTTACTCATTCACAATCAGTGTTTTGTCATCTGCACATTGTAAATAATTTAGATTTATTCCTTGATCTTTGGTTCTATCCATCTCTTTAGTGTTATCCATTTTAACTGAGTATAATAAAAATAAAGTCAAATCAGAGGATGCAGCCTTGCTTCTCACTGACATTGTCACCACCTATTTACTCAAGGTGCTATTGTACTAGTCCCAGTATAAATTCTTTGTCAAGTGAATATCTTGTCCATCCAGACCAATTAACTTTAGTATATCCAGCAATGGATAATGCTTAATTTGACTGAATTTATTTAAATGTCCTATAAAATATACATGGTCATATTACTTCATTGTGCTGCTCTGTGTTGCATAGCATAAAGGTTACATTTGACATTGTTCTGTGTAAACTATACTATGTATTTGCCAGTACTCCACATACAACTCACCAAATATAGATTTTGGTAATTGCTCAGAGTTACATTGGATTGAAATGGTCACATGGTTACATTTAGTAATAACTCCACATAACTGGTGATAAAATCTGTCTCCAAGCTTTTTGTTGTTGCCTGACAAGTAAAATGGGAAAGTGATAGTTGGTATTAAACTGCAAATCATCAGCCAGTGACTCTCTCCTCCACCAGGAAGTTGAAAACTATGGTAGCCCAATTTTTGCAGTGGTTTGCACTTCCTAATGCTGATGCATATTTTACCCCAGTCCAAAATCCTGTGTTTATTAACCAAGCAGTTTTGGTTCTTCCTCTCCATCTCTCTGGTACCATCCACCTTCCTAGACCAAAACCATTTTTTGGATAAACATGCCCATTAGCAGCTGCTAACTACTATAAATTTGAGATTGCAAACACCACATCTTTATGTTGTAAGAAGTGAATCCATTTAAAGCAAACAAACTCAATAGATTGGTATTGGAAATAATAATTTTTTTCATCCATTTTGCATAAAAGTTTGAAGTGAAAAAATGCATCAAATAAAGTATTTTATTTTTAAATCAGAACAAACCTCAGGTTACCATTTTCCCCTAACAGCCATCCCACTATATACGAATAAGGAATTGGTTGCTTCAACAGAAGTAAGCCCACATTAACAGTGGCTATTTGCCAGAATGATAAAATGATTAGAAATTTGTTGTTTAAAGTGTAATAATAATTTTGGCCTTTCAAATGTTGCCCCTTTTGGCCAATTTTGGTTGGGATATGTTGTTTTTATGATAGCAAATGTCAATAGATTGGCAATTTTATTACATGTACAACCTATTTCCACTATCTGTCAGTATTGTCATGAAAACAGGTGATTAATGATGTTTTATAGACACAATATGACAGCGCTCACACTCTAGAGATGCCTGGTCTATCAGTTATACAGTTGATGTAGGGAACAAAACAACTTGTTATTTCTGGTCATTATTTTAATTAGCACATATTTTACACAGATGGTAAAGGGGCATAAAAGGGTATGGAAACAAGTAATTCTATTGTATTAAACAACTTACTACCAAGGTAAGTGAATTTGCAGCCTACTTCATAGACATCTTGTTTTATATGTTTTTTGTGTGTGATTTCTGACCACAGTCATTAATCAGAATGGCTTGGCCAAGTGTGAGTACCATGTTGCACTCCTTTATACAAACTCTTGCAATTTTGAAAGGATTTTTAAGGAGTGCAATGGGAAAGGTCTTCATTGTCAGCATTCTCTTAATTGTCATTAACACTTTGGATATACAGATGAGCCATGCACATTGGATGGGAGTTTGGTAAGGGCTGGCTTTATCAGTCTAGAAAATTTTGAGGATGTGTCTTCATCACCAGAATGTGTATTAAATTTTATGCTAGGAAAGGACAATCTTGAATCAAAGGCCCAGAAGGCTGACCTGAATCAAAGGTTTCCATGTCTAGCAGGGTAACAATAGATACATATTTAGGAAATTGGTTAAACAAAACTTCTGAACAGAAGACCCAATAACTAACTAAAACTATAATGAACATCCTAGCTATCTTCATTTTTATACATGTAATTAAAAGTAGTATTACTAGTTAGATTAACAAAAAATCTTTATTTTAGATTTTTGGGGTATTCTATTTCAGGCATACTGCAACTCAGAATGCATTGGTGCTGTGGTTTGTAAACTAGATTTCCATCAAAAGAATGTGTGGAGAGGGTATATAGCAATGCTTGTAATACACAAGGAGTTCAGGAAGAAAAAAATAGGTGAGCTTACAGTTCTTTATAGTGTTGACCTGTAACAGTATTTACTAAACTTGAACATAACAGTTTGCTTTTTATCCTCAAATATTTGAATAAAGTAAAAGTGTAGGTTTGCTTAAACTGCAATAGAAGTGCTGAATGTTAAGCTGGGCTTCATCTTTGAAAATAACATGTTCTTGTTGTTATCAGAACTCTGTACATTAAGTTAAAATCATATCAGCTCACTGTTTGAGAGACAATGCCCCTATATTATTTCAAACCTTTTCATTGTTGAAAAAAAGCGGTCCTAACCTATTTACCTTCATACCATTTTACATTGAGAACTTTTAACATCAAACATCTTGTAATTACTTGCCCTTAAAGAAATGACCCATCTAGTAGCTGGACCAACTTGAGTTCCAATTCCCTTAACTATCACTTCACACTGGGGTTGATTATTGGCTACTCCATCAGCTTTATATCATTTTCTCCAATGATCTCACCCTCGTCATATCATAATTGAGTGTCTAAAGACATATTTGCATCCACTACCACTTCAGTAGCATAACGTATGGTGACTATAAGCTTGCATATGAGGAGATGAATCTTGCTGACTTGTGTCTCATTAATGAGTCTCAATTCCAGGATGTTTTTGGATACCTTGCTGTTTATAACCAAAGCTACCTCTGTTATGTTGACCATCATCTCTTCCTGTAAAAGCAATGTAGTCACCAATAGCTAGATGCCTGATTCTAGCTCCTGCCCATCTGGTTTTATGAACTCCTGCAAACACCATCTCTAATTCTCCATCTCTTTGACCACTTGAGCTAACAAACCAGTCAGGTAGAGGGTTCTAACATGTCAACAGCCCACTTTCCCTACTGGCTTGGGTCTAAGGACATTAACCTTTGAAGTGTTGCCTACTTGTATCTTTGTCTGACAGCCACCATCCTGTCAATATTCTAACATGTATTTGGTCAACCACTGGCATTATTGTTATACCCAGTGTTGGCTTATGTAGCTCATTGAATTTTTAATGTGAGTGGGTTGCTAGCCCTCTGGAAAACCTTTTTTCTTTCTCATCAGGGCTTACAACGGTTTTTATGTAATGCCCAGCTAATTAGTTTAAATATAACCTGAGATTTTTCTTTGGAGATAAGTAATTTCCTGAGCTTCCACCTTTATAATCTATCTTACCCCAAACTAGTTAATACACCAGTCATTAGGCATCAGCATTGTATATTGCATTGTAAACATGTTATTAAACAAGTGGTTACAATTATTCTTCAGGGCTGCAAAACAAAAGCAGCTTAGCACCATTTTTTACAATTACTTTCAATTTTGGAAGTATTAGTACCAAAAATTTCCACCTTTTGAAAGATTTTTACAATAGCAGGCTAACCAGAACTTGATTACAAAACCAGAGACCAATTTTCAAAGCAGTTCTGAAATTTATCATTACTTATTCACCAGCAACATGAGCATCATTTGTTCCTTGGCTGTAGATTTGTTTTAGTATAAGTATTTCTCCTTAGTTATTTTGTTGGATGAATTTTGAAATACAGTTGTATAAATACACTGGATATATATGAACCGTTGGAATTTCTTTCAGATATCACAGCGGTTTTCTTTAGATAGACCAGAACAAGTATTCCAGATGCTGGAAACATAAGATAATATGATATTCAAGAATTGCCTTGATAGCGTTAAAGCTAATTGCAACCATTATCTTTTGATAAACTCTGCTTCCCAGTTTTTTAATTTAAACGAGTGTCTGAGAATCCTTGAAACTGACTAGTTTTCTCAACCTTTCAGTACAATGTGTATTGAGTACTGAAAGGCCATAAAATCAAAAGCTTGCAAGAAACTGCTTTGCACCAGGCAACTGGCTTCACATCATACCCTTGCATCTACTGCTGATTTGCTTAGCTGCACTACAAACTTGTAAGCAAGCAATGCCTGCTTATTGAACATTTTGCTATATTTAAAAGCCAGAGTGATAACTGGTACCCCTGCACAAATACTCCTTTTATTTTCATTTTGCATTTTGTGGAGCAAAAGAAATTAATACTGCAGTCACCATTATTGTTATCATCATCATCAACTTTTGAATGCTCAAACTTGTGTAGAGGTTTTACTGTTTTGGCTGTGTATCTCTAGTTTGAACATTTTTGTGCAATTTCAATGGACAGTTATTGGTATACAGGAAAATAAAGATGTCACAGGATTGATTTTCAGATCTTTCTCCAAACACTTAGAACTTACGTAAAATTTCTCCGTCCAGAAGACAGGGATGACTCATCTTCGTTTTATGCTTTCTTTTTATTTCGGAGAAATATTGTTTCATTTTTTGGAAGTACTGAAAAAAAACCACAAAAAGTTAAGTGACTAATTTGTGTACATGAAAGTTTTAGACCTACTCTAAGAAAGAAAGGTTAATTTGTTGCACCTCTTCAATACATGGAAAGTTAAAAGTTGTATATATAGGAAAAGCTATAAGAGGTTAAAACTGTTTGAAATTTTTTAGACTAAATTTCTTAAAATTAAGGCACTTGTATCTGTTTCTTTCAAATTTCATAGAGATCCAACGTACAAGGTAATGTAAAAATTAACGCAGCACCTTTAGATTTCCGGTATTTGAATGACCACACCATATAACTCCTCACAGTTTTAAGAAAAGACTATATTTTGCCTCTTTCAATACCAGAAAACACAAGATATAATGGTCCGAGATTACTGTGAAAAACAAAATATTTTGAGGGTAGCAGAACTACTTCTTCCAAACCATTTTTCACTTTTATTTTTTAAGCATACTGTAGGAAACAATATAATGCACCTTCAAGGTAGACAGGAATGTTAACAATTTCTCTTTTGTTAAATTTTAAAGGTTCGAACTTAGTAAAGCTTGCAATTAAGAAAATGGTGGAGCAAGGGTGCGATGAGGTAATTCTTGTTATGTTATTAAAAAGATGTAATTGCCTTTAATTGTGCTAGAAGAAAGGACAGTCTGTATAGATAAATCCACATTTTGGAATCCAATCTGATGTGACATTTTGTTCGTTAGGGTTTTTTCATAAATAAAGAGATCGTAAATGTAACTGACATGTTAGTGACGTATGACAACTACTTTACGTCACAATTGTAGATATTCTGAATTATAGAACGTTATATTTAAACATAGGTGGTCGGCTTGTGGGGAACCCCAATTATAAGTGGTTTCTGACTTGAAATTGGAGACTTAGCGCAAAGTTCAAAGTAAATTAGGCAGTAGTTTACAGTTTTTGCCATCGTGGTGACACCACCTGTGCTATTGGTCGTTGTATTTAGGCTATTATGACTCGTATATGTTGTGCTTGGAAGAATTTCACGCTCCATACCTCTACATCACAGAGGAAATTTATTAAATACCTATGCGCGTTGTGTCTTATATGCCCGTGAGTATTGGTTGGCCCTAAAGAAGGACAGATAGCATAATACGAACTGACAGCATTATGTTTAGGTGGATCTGGAATGTATGTTTCTGTAATCGTGCATCCACCAACTATTTGCTGCCAAAATTAAATGCCTTGTGCAGATAGACTCAGATGGTTTGATGATGATTGCTTCAAGGATAATTACTTAAATCAGTCATGCCGCTACACTCAGTATTTATGGTATTCACAGAGTAAAAGAGTAAAGAAAACTTGACCCAAAGCTGTTTCAGGGGGGGGTTTTAGCCATTGAAGGCTAAATGCACAAGACTGGATTTAAAAAAAACCAACAACATAGTCATAAACGATAATGATAAATATTGAAACAACAGACGAAAAGGCAAGGTTTTTACTTTATTTAGTGCTGTTGATGTAAGAGCTTTATCGTGTCTAGAGTCGAAAGCGTTTTCCGAACTACGTCATATCAGTAGCCTGACGATGGGAGAAGTATCTTTCGAGACGTGGGTCAGAAAAAGCTTACGACGCAAGACATGATAAAGCTCTTGCATTTATGGCTTGCTCTGAGTCCATAAAATTAAGAACCTTCCAGATTTTTTAGTGTTCTTTACCAGGATATCTTGGTTATTAACCACTGCAAATGTAATTAACTACTTTGACTAAAAACATACCTGATATCTGGCCCAATTTTTTAACATACTTTTCCACTTTCTTAACATACTTTTCCACTTTCTTAACGTCTAGGTCGTTTTAGAAACTGAAGTAACCAACAAAGCAGCTCTTGGCCTGTATGAAAATTTAGGTTTTGTACGAGATAAACGCCTGTTGAGGTATTACTTAAATGGTGTTGACGCTTGGAGATTAAAGCTCTGGTTACGCTAAATGATATCGTAAGTAAAATTGTTTTATGCTAAACTCGATATGTAGCTTTTAGTAAATGCAACAGTAACTTCTTACTACGGATTCATTTTCTGGCTGCAGAAATTTTCTNGACTAAAAACATACCTGATATCTGGCCCAATTTTTTAACATACTTTTCCACTTTCTTAACATACTTTTCCACTTTCTTAACGTCTAGGTCGTTTTAGAAACTGAAGTAACCAACAAAGCAGCTCTTGGCCTGTATGAAAATTTAGGTTTTGTACGAGATAAACGCCTGTTGAGGTATTACTTAAATGGTGTTGACGCTTGGAGATTAAAGCTCTGGTTACGCTAAATGATATCGTAAGTAAAATTGTTTTATGCTAAACTCGATATGTAGCTTTTAGTAAATGCAACAGTAACTTCTTACTACGGATTCATTTTCTGGCTGCAGAAATTTTCTTGGCCAGATTCCTATTACAAGCTTTGTTTATTGCCAGACAAACTGATATGGTAAAGGTGTGGCTACCACTTCTTTATTTGTCTTTTTTATATTAAATTAGCCCTTATTAAAGCCGAAAACCACTTAATTGCAAAGGGTTATTTGTTACGTAGCGTCTATTTATCCGTCTGACTGCCTTCTAAACCGAAACCTATTGAACCATCTTTTACCGAAAGTAAAATTTCATTGGTCGATCTGTTCAAGTCACGTGACGCCGTTCTGTTCAAGACACACCATTAGGGTTAGGGTTACGATCAATAAGAACATAGGGTTTCCAGTATTCTACCGGAAAACGTCCGGTACAAAATGGCCACCGTTAGTCAATGACGGTAGAATAGGATTCGAGATGTTCAGTCGTCTGACGGCTAAATAGCAACTGCCTTTTTGTGTTGTTTTTATGATTTTCTGTTGACTGGTTCTACTCCTCCCTTAAGCATGTCTCCAAAAATGTTATGGTTTAGTAACCAGACACTTGTAGCTTTAAAACGAAATAGTTTTCCATTCGTTTAGTTCTTCTCTTATGCCTGTGAGAAAATGGGAGAAAATGACGTTTAAACCAAAAAAAAAAAATTGTTTGTTACTTTAAAAGACTTGACGCTTTCTTGGGGATTTTTCTTTCAAAAGTAGCTTCTGGCTTTTTTTTCGGCGGGGAAGTTAAGTCCGACCTGGTTCTCTTTTTTTTATTTTGCCAAGGAATAAGTTAACATTACTACAGTTAAATTGTTGTCATTGCTGTTTTTATTGTATCCCATTCAATGCCGTCATTGAATTTGTTGACAGATGTGGCACTTCCTGCTGGATCTGCCTTTGATTCTTCTTCCAGATCAGTGAAACAGATTCTCTTTGTTTCTTCACCTACTGTACATTTAAGCCATGTTCTGGTGCTGAAATACATGTTCCAGTTCTTTAGTCATGTTAGTGTTGTGTACATCGTACGAAAAACCAAAGGAATTCTAAGATACTACTAAAAACCTGCAAACATACATTTTTCACCCCAAAATTAACAACTATTTTTCGTTACAAGATATATATTTACCACAAAATGCACTGTGATTAAAAACACTATCAGAGACGTTTGCCATAGTCATATCGTGTTAAAAAAATAATTCTATACGGTCCCGCATGAAGATAACATAGATGCAGCGCAGGTGAGAAAAGACGACCGTTACGAGAAGCTACTTGAAAGTTGCAAAGAAGCCGTTTGGAAGTCAACACATCTGTCTGTTGAGGTTGGCTGCAGGGGATTCATTGGTGACAGGCTACGGAAGTGGCTGACCAAAATTGGTCTTAGCAATCAGCAGAGAAATAACACAATGAAGGAAATTCAACACACAGTTGAGAAAGCAAGCCACTGGATCTGGTTGAAGAGAGATGACGCCAACTGGCTAGAAAAGTGACATCAAACATATCCAGAATTCNTTTTCCACTTTCTTAACATACTTTTCCACTTTCTTAACGTCTAGGTCGTTTTAGAAACTGAAGTAACCAACAAAGCAGCTCTTGGCCTGTATGAAAATTTAGGTTTTGTACGAGATAAACGCCTGTTGAGGTATTACTTAAATGGTGTTGACGCTTGGAGATTAAAGCTCTGGTTACGCTAAATGATATCGTAAGTAAAATTGTTTTATGCTAAACTCGATATGTAGCTTTTAGTAAATGCAACAGTAACTTCTTACTACGGATTCATTTTCTGGCTGCAGAAATTTTCTTGGCCAGATTCCTATTACAAGCTTTGTTTATTGCCAGACAAACTGATATGGTAAAGGTGTGGCTACCACTTCTTTATTTGTCTTTTTTATATTAAATTAGTCCTTATTAAAGCCGAAAACCACTTAATTGCAAAGGGTTATTTGTTACGTAGCGTCTATTTATCCGTCTGACTGCCTTCTAAACCGAAACCTATTGAACCATCTTTTACCGAAAGTAAAATTTCATTGGTCGATCTGTTCAAGTCACGTGACGCCGTTCTGTTCAAGACACACCATTAGGGTTAGGGTTACGATCAATAAGAACATAGGGTTTCCAGTATTCTACCAGAAAACGTCCGGTACAAAATGGCCACCGTTAGTCAATGACGGTAGAATAGGATTCGAGATGTTCAGCCGTCTGACGGCTAAATAGCAACTGCCTTTTTGTGTTGTTTTTATGATTTTCTGTTGACTGGTTCTACTCCTCCCTTAAGCATGTCTCCAACAATGTTATGGTTTAGTAACCAGACACTTGTAGCTTTAAAACGAAATAGTTTTCCATTCGTTTAGTTCTTCTCTTATGGCTGTGAGAAAATGTGAGAAAATGACGTTAAAACCAAAAAAAAATAAATTGTTTGTTACTTTAAAAGACTTGACGCTTTCTTTGGGATTTTTCTTTCAAAAGTAGCTTCTGGCTTTTTTTTCGGCGGGGAAGTTAAGTCCGACATGGTTCTCTTTTTTTTATTTTGCCAAGGAATAAGTTAACATTACTACAGTTAAATTGTTGTCATTGCTGTTTTTATTGTATCCCATTCAATGCCGTCATTGAATTTGTTGACAGATGTGGCACTTCCTGCTGGATCTGCCTTTGATTCTTCTTCCAGATCAGTGAAACAGATTCTCTTTGTTTCTTCACCTACTGTACATTTAAGCCATGTTCTGGTGCTGAAATACATGTTCCAGTTCTTTAGTCATGTTAGTGTTGTGTACATCGTACGAAAAACCAAAGGAATTCTAAGATACTACTAAAAACCTGCAAACATACATTTTTCACCCCAAAATTAACAACTATTTTTCGTTACAAGATATATATTTACCACAAAATGCACTGTGATTAAAAACACTATCAGAGACGTTTGCCATAGTCATATCGTGTTAAAAAAATAATTCTATACGGTCCCGCATGAAGATAACATAGATGCAGCGCAGGTGAGAAAAGACGACCGTTACGAGAAGCTACTTGAAAGTTGCAAAGAAGCCGTTTGGAAGTCAACACATCTGTCTGTTGAGGTTGGCTGCAGGGGATTCATTGGTGACAGGCTACGGAAGTGGCTGACCAAAATTTGTCTTAGCAATCAGCAGAGAAATAACACAATGAAGGAAATTCAACACACAGTTGAGAAAGCAAGCCACTGGATCTGGTTGAAGAGAGATGACGCCAACTGGCTAGAAAAGTGACATCAAACATATCCAGAATTCCTGAGATAATCAACAACAAAGGTCATTAACAACCCACAGATAACATCAACTGTGGCTGTGAGTGCAGTCGACACAGTGAATGGATCCTCATGTCAGTGAGGGGGCCGGTGTGCACAAAATCCGTTGAGAGGAAGGCCCCGAAACGGAGCACATTCTCTCCTAATGAATCCATATGTTCGCTGGATCCGGTACGCGGAGCAGTAGGCTACAAGCACCTTGAGTTACAAGCTGTTTTTCATACATTGTTATAATAATTTTTATATTCAATTCATATAAAGAAAAACTTGATCAGGTTTTTTTATGGGTGCGTCTTTTTTTTATTCTTTGTTTGCAAATGACCTTTACACTAGGTTGAATCTTGAATCATCTTCGTATAACTACCTACCTTGCTGCCTGGTAATTTGCCATAGACACTTGTTAAGTGTAACCACTCCAGGAAGTAACCTATCCACTTTTGAAAAATTTTTCCAAATAGTGATACTGGTTAGTGATTTAGGAACTTCTTAAGCTACTGACCCGTTGCCAAGCAACCATGACGTTTCGGATCCGATTCCCTGATTGGAAAAACTTTGCAATTTCACAAATAAATCATTGCAACTTATTGATTGGCGTCAGGAAGTAGGAATCCTGCCGATGAAAATTCCTTCGCCAGATTCTCACCTACACAGTAATGTGGGTTAAAAGAGCACCATTCGAGCCCAGTAATGACGAAAGAAAAAAGAAAAAAAATCCTAGCAAAATGAGAGAAACAAAGTTATACAAAGCGATTAGTACCTGATTTGCATAATAATGCTTGTTATTCATACACGTTCCGGAAGCAACAAAATCATGTAAGTCTTTAAGCCGGGCTAGAAGCGAGTGAGATTATAGGATTGGTCTGTTAGTAGATCACGCCCAATAAATGTGAAACAAATAAATGATGATGGCATGTCTATTTTGGTACCCATATTCCTCAAAGTCTTTATTGTAAAAAAATTTTGTGTTAGTACGATGTAAATAGTACTGTCAGTGATGCCAAGGGACTTTTCTGTAATTTTTTTTTGTACTTTATGTTTTTGGGAAGTTTAGTATTATTTATTATTGTAAAGACCAAAGAGAGAATTTGGCTGTCAAAAGTAACTGGTACTTTTAAGTGTTTTTACTGTTAATTCTCTCAAATGGAAGAGTAAAGTTGTGGTTTACCCAATTCCGAATTTTCACATACATACATCGCATTTTGAAGTCGTCAGCTTGTGAAGTTTAGCAAGTTTTACTAGGAGCCCACATAAAGCTCAGTGTCCCGATTTGGTGAACAGAGTGAAAAAATCAAGTAATAAAGCCCTGTGTGACACACGCCGAAAGGTCTTGATGCATTTCTTCTCTTTAGTTAAATTTCAGTTAAGTAAACTCAGTCACTCTCTAGCAGAAATCACTCAATTGCAATAAGGCTTGAGATGTAGGAAACCTTCACTAAATAGGGAGAAGCATTAATACATTGCTTATATTTAGTGTAAACAAAACAATGAAAGATATTGAGGTAGGAGGCAATCAAAACAATGGCTAACAAAATGTAGCTGTCAGTTGCGAAGACAGGAAAATGGTGAAGAAAATCAACTATCTTCGAGCAATTATTTTGAAATTTAAGGATAACTCAAATGAAATGGGGTATATAATAAGCACACCCAAGAATGAAGTGCTGTCTTTGACTGCTTGTTATAAAGAGAAGTCGATATTATTAAAAACGAAAGCACACCTATTTCAGTCATTTGTTTTCGCCAATGGTACATTTGGATTCGTATGATGGGTGATGAAAAAATCTGATCAAAAGAGAATTTTGGCGTTTAAGCTTTGGAATTGGGGTCGAGTTTTGCATTCAAGTCAAGTGAGAAGAAGTGCTGAAGCACTACGTCATACATATAAATTGTAACACATTCTTTAATTGGAACACACATTTTCTTGGTACACATTGGCAAAGATTGATGGCCATGGAAAGCGATTTCCATATATCATATGTTTCAGAAAAACACATGAAAGAGAAAAGTCGGTATGTAGATAGTTTCAAAGGAATTGTAGGCCTGAGGATAACTGGATTGGGTAAGCAAGCCGGGAACAGAATTGAACTGAATGACTGATTGTTATACCAGGCCATTACAGTGAGCCACTGTTCAGTAATGGTGAGCGTCTTGAGGTTCTTTGGATACCCCTGCTACTACTATCACACTTTGAAAATTTAAGTACAGGATCTTGATATATAAAATCTTTTTTCGAGTAGAAGAAAGGGTTTTTTAGTATTTACTCGGATATATCCTGCCCAACTCCGATTTCAATTCTATCAAGGCCCTAAAGGGAATGCCTGTTTGAAAAGAATAGATGACCGATATTTGAATTGAACAAATGCCTATCAACCATCTGATTTTAAAGGGCAGTTGCGGCCGAGTGGTTAAATCAACAGCTTACCATGCAAATGGTTTCCATATGGTTTTTTTTTCTTCAAGCCACTAGCTGTACGGAACTTTTATGGAAAGAGAGACAACACACAGAGAAAAGTACTTAGGCGAAGAGATGATTTGACTTTACATCATATGATGTAGGAAAGGACTCAGAAGCCAGATTTCCAAAAGCTAGCCCTCCCAAAAAATCCTGCAATTATAGGCCTTTATTACAACAAGAGGTAACCACGTCATAACGATGACAACGTTGAGAGAATAGAGTTGCATGAGAAGTAACAAACTGAGCTGCTACCAGAAAATAAAGATATGTACCAGACGTATCAGGATAAATACCTGTTGGAAATACCAAGACAAGGGCACATTTTATCACCGAGACAACGGTTGAAGATTAGCAACATGATTTTGACCCATCAACCTACCAACACGTCTCTGAACTTGATCAGAATAAAGATTAGCATGGAACATCAAGATAAGATAAGATAAAGGAGTATCTGACCGATATGACAACACATCATCGGAAGGACGGGAGTTAGGCATATAGAGATACAAAATGACCACAGACGTAAGGTATTCTATAGCGCGAGACAAAGAAACGGTCTATAGAAACAACCACTATGATAGATCTAGGATATTCTGATGGTTAGAACAATATGAAGAGGAATGAAGTCAAGAAAAGAAAGTAAGGACGTTTGAATTTAGGGATACCCGGCACTAGGTGAAGCGCACTGGAGCAAAATAATTTTGGTAAGAAACGCTTACGCTGAGCTTCAACGATATCAGAACATTTAGCGACTGAGAATAGGCCTTTTCATATTTTAAAGTTTCACAGTGAAGTGGCAGTAATGTTGGATATTGATTGACTCTGAGTATTTGTTACGCTGCACATCGCTTATACAGCATGCCTCATCATTTGTAGTACATCCGTTTTATATTCCCATCATTGGAAATGGACCATAACGTGATGACGCGAGAAATCTGACGTCTTTCTTTGTCTGTATCTGTGTGGTATACCCAATTTGTTGATGTTCTTGGAGATTGAGTTCTTTGGATTCGCCAAAAAAATCTGGGTAGACATACCTAGCATTACTCTAGGGAATATCAATCTCATCAAGGTTGTCAGAATAATCGTGCAATAATATTAAAGCGATTTGATGATTTAACTTTCTTTGGCGTTTTATTTTGATAAATGCCTTAGTTGTTCAACATGTTATGCCGAGCAAGTTTCCTTTCATTGTGTTTAGCATCCTGAATACTGTTTATATTACCGGATAAATGCCACCTTTAAGTCACTGATTTGTCATTTTGCATTTTTATTCCAGGGCAACTTTGACATCGAATACGTGTTGCACAATCCGGATTACAAAGAATATATGCGGAGATGCACCGATCACACATAGCATCTTATCCATGCTATCAAACGTAGCCGATATAATTGATATTTCAGACACCATTTATGATGTTGTGCACTTCTTTGCAAATAGTGTTATGCGACTAAAATCAGCCACTTCCATTTTTAGCTTTCATGCCTAGCTACTACTTTTGATACTTGATAGAAAGCAAGACCTCCGCATTGCAACTTTACAGTTTAGTTGTATTGTGGAGTCCAAATCCGATTTTATTTCTCTGTAGTCGTTTGCTTTGTACAAAAAACACGGACTTGATTTTTGGAGAGTCGTTTATGATTTAGTTCTTTATCATGAAAGATGTATTCTGTGCAGGATTTTGATAAAAAATAGTCAATAACCCATGGTAGAAGTAGTATATTTAGGTGAAGAGGAAGATGTCGAAGTTGGGTGAAAATATTGTATTATTTTATTATTTTTAAAGGAGTGAGTGGTTTTATCTGAGGTTTGATTTCTTTCATAAGTACAGAGTTCATTACTCGCACTAATAGAGTTTTGTCAGGTGTCAAAGATAATTGTCTAACGTTCAGTTAAAAAACCCAGTGTGCATTAAAATCAGAATGTATTTTGTGCTCATCTCAACAATCTGCTCTAGATGAAGGTTTTGGTAAGTAAAGCAGAGAAACACGATGTTTAAAATAGTGTTTCAATAAATCGTTATTTAACATATGGATTTTAGCATCAGCGTAGTGATTTACAGTTGTCTTGGTATACTGATATATTATATGTGTAAAGAAAGAATTCAGTAAATAATAGTAAATAGTAATAAATATGTAGCTGAACAATTTTTATTATTATTATTATTATTATTATTATTATTATTATTATTATTATTATTATTACTATTGTTTTATTTATTATTATTTTTATTATTATCTTCCTTTTGCATTTTCCACAAAGTGTTCTTTTTTTCCCCCGAATAATACCTCTTGGGTTAGCAACAACTTGGAGCCAAGGACCAAGACGTTTCTTTCACCTTCATCTCCGGTACTTTTCGAAGTATCCTGACGGTTCCAAACAAGGCTTTTTTTGTACCACCCCAACACCTACTTCAATCTCTATAGTTTTTCCATCCATCCATAGTAACCTTTGCTTACGCAACCCATAGCACCTACCACCACTGGTATATCAAGCGCTTTTCTCAACGACCACTTTTCAATTTTTTTATTTTCTTTGTCATGCACCCTACTATATCCTGGAACCGAAACATCAATGATGATTCACGACTTTGTCTTTTTCTCTACCAATACCAAATCAGGACTCCTAGCCGCAATTATGTTGTCGCACTGGATATTCATGTCCCACAATAATTTTACTTTATCGTTTTCTACTGCTCCCTCTGGGCAATGTTTGAACCATTTTTCCTTCCTGTCAAGTCTATGCTTTTCGCACAACTGCCAATGAATTAGCTTGACTATATTATCATGCCTTCTCTTGTACTCCCGCTGAACTAGGTTTTTACACTCGCATATTAGATGCTGTACCGGCTCGCCTTTTCCCCCGCACATTCTACACAGTAGACTTGAACTAGTTTTGCGATCTTATGCTTGACGTAGTTTGTCCATAGTGGTTGTTCTTGGGCAACGAATATTTGTGCCTCTGTTTGCACTTTAAGATCACTTTGCACAACCCACCAAGACAATCCCTTATCTATTTCATCATTCATCTCACGGTCGAACTGTCCATACATTCTTTTATCGTGCCATTTCAACCTTGGTTACGGTTTTGGTTACTTCTTTTAAATTCTTCCTTCACCATCTGGTTTTCAGTCTCGATGATACCAACTTTCTTTACACCTTTTAGATGCTCTTCTTCTGAATCCTGCGCATTCAATCCCAAATTGTTCTCCTCACTTCGCACACATTCTTCATTGATAATCAAACCTCTTATACCATTTCTTCGTTTTGCATACAGCCGATCAACAACACTTTTTGGATGGAAAGCACCGTACATGGTCAAAGTCTTTCCAGTTGTTCTATCGAGTTTTTTCAATTCCTCTACTTTCCAGTCAATAATTCTTTCTCCATATCTCAGGAGCACAACGCCCAATGTGTTGATTGTTTTTGTCTTGTTTTTGCCAATAAATTTGGATTTTAGCACTAATCTGTATTCAGCAATCACTTTTTCCTTCATTTATTGTTCTTTTATCGCATCCAGTTTAAGGTTACCAGGATAAGTATACCCATTTTTTATCTACTTTTTTCATTACTTCTTGATTCGGTAGGTGGATTCCTTCAAATCTAATCATTTTCCCTCTCTTCAGAACAGCCACTGCGCACTTCTTTAAACCGAATTCCATACCAATGTCCTACCAAATAGATACACTCTTTATACCAGGTTATCTATTTGGTTTTCGTTCTTCCCAAAGAGTTTTAGGTGATCCTTATAACGTAAATGGTTTAGTTTGTATTCACTCTGACACCATTCATGGGATGCCTTTACTTTTCGTAAAAGTAGGGAGAGTGGGATCATACACACGACAAAAATCTCCTTGGAATTTGCCTCTATTGACACCCACCTCACATAGGTCGGACCCATTGAAAGTCAAGAGAAGTTTCCAACCATTCAATAAAACTCCTGATGTTTCCAGCAATACCACATATCTCAAGACACTTTGAGACCCAGTAATAGGGGACAAAATCGTAGGCTTTCCTATAATCAATCCACGCCACAGCTAGGTTTGCCTTTATTTTCTTACGATCTTTAAGTATCCCCTATAAATCAATAATGGGTTTTTAGCCCCTCTGCTTTTCTTTTACACACTTTTTGCTCCTCTGCGAGTAAGTTCTTACTTTCCAGAAAGCAATTCATCATCTCTTATTTTATACCAGTCATTAACTTACACATGAATTGGTCTAAAATTATCAACTACACTTTCCTTAGCTGGAGTTGATAATTTTAAACAAGTGAAATGCAGTTGATAATTATAGACTAATTAATTGCTTACCACACATTATTATTATTATTACTATTATTATTATTATTATTATTATTATTATTATT
>RDPX01000182.1:1656133-1666591 GCA_003991215.1 Morbakka virulenta | reverse complement strand
CTGGAAGAGCTGCCTTCTGTATCGTTTCAAACGACAACCCAAAGCCTACCATGGCAAGATAAGGGGCGAGCCTTTCTGTTACGGACCCGAGAGTACCCACGACAACTGGTATCACCATGTTTTCACGTCCCAGAGACGAGATACCTCTCCAGCCAGTTCCAAATATTTATCAATTTTCTCCTCTTCCTTGCCTGCAATTCGGGCATTACCTGAGACAGCAATATCTACGAGGATACACTCCTTTAATTTGATTTTATTAGTATTATTATTTATTATTATTTTATTTTTATTTGAACTTTTTTATTATTATTATTATTGAGTGGTGGAGCAATACGAGCCCATGGGGGACTCAGGGGTAGAAACCCCAGCAAACCCATCCGACTACCAGCCCGATAAGGGTAAACTGGGTGCATGCATCACACCCAAGTGTGTGCGATATTGATGTACATAAAAAAAACAGCACATGACCTTGCAGTTGGGGCCTGTTATTATTATTATTATTATTATTATTATTACTATTATGTATTTTACTTTCTGCATAGTTTATTACGTCCTTTAGAGCTAGGGTCCAAACAATGTTCCTTAGGCGCTAGAGGGTAACTGTTGTTTTCTACTTTATTGATAGCACTCTCCGCAGTATGTGTGCTGTTCCAAGGAGGGCTATCTTCTGGATTCCTTGGATGTTATTTTTACCAGGGATTTTGTCGGTGTATTTTTCAAATTCCTTCTTCACAAGTCCCAAAGCTCCAATGACCACTGGTAATGTTGTGGTCTTTGTGCCCCACATCCAGTTGATTTCAATCTCTAGGTCTTTGTATTTTGACAGCTTTTCTGTTACTTTGACAGAGGTGTTCCGTTCAGATGGTATGGCCATGTCGATAAGAGTGCATTCTGTGTTTGTCTTGTTCTTGATGACGATATGTGCCCTATTCGCTTTGATCTCTTTGTCGGTCTGTATGGCCATGACCCATAGGATTGTGATCTCGTCGTTCTCTGTGACTGTGTTGGGCTGATGTTCGTACCATTTGTCAGTTGTCTTCATTTTATATTCCCTGCAGATCTTTCAATGTAAGTAAGTTGCGGCCTTGTTATGTCTTTCGATGTACTCAATGTAATCTAATCAATGTAATGTAATCTTTGCTAGCACTGGGCAGCCCAAAATGATGTGTTTGTTCAATGGTCTCCTCATATTCTCCACTGATCCTACACTGCGGGTCTGCTCCATTCTTGATAATGTGATGATGGTAGGATCTTGTGGCCAAACACTGGTCTTGTGCAGCGATGATTAGGCCTTCAGTCTCAGCTTTTAGTCCGATGGATTTAAGCCACTTGTTGGTCTTTTCTTGGTCTACATCTGCCTCCTTGATCCTGTTAGGGTACTTTCCATGCATTGCCTTTTCTTTCCAGGACGTCCGCATTTGTAGATGACCATGGTGTTTTGCTTCCTGTTTGACTCTGCCCGCATATTTTGTTGTTGTTTCATTCTTTGTCGGTGGTATTTCTGGGACATTCAGCTCCTGCTTAAATTTTGCTGCATCTTTCTTCATCGAGTAGAGCTTTTTTCTATCTTCATGATGTTTTACCAGTTGGAGGAGTCGATCTTCTGTTGATGTTAGGAATCTGTCTAGGCCTATGGTGGTAGTTTTGAAGGTCAGCTCGAGTTGGACCAGGCCTCTTACTCCTTCTCGTCTGGGTAGGTATAGTCTGTCGACATCTGCTTTTGGGTGGTGCAATTTTTTCATGGTCAGCATCTTACTGGTCTTGGTGTCTAGTTTTTTAGCTCAGTTTGCAGTTGATGATGTTAAAGCTTCAAACCCACTACAGGTATCGCTAGGCTGTTGAAAGCTTCGAATTGGTTGGCCGCATTGAGTTTGCTTTTCAATACCATTCTCACTCTTCTATAATACTCTTTCCGGATCTTCTCCTTCATGGCAGAGTGTTGGATGAAGTCTCCTTCGTTCATTCCTAGGTACTTATATGTACCTTCCTGTTCTATCTCCTTTATGATGGTATTGATACAAAGGTCTATGTTAGTGGGCTTTGTCAACCGTTCTCTCTTAAAAGTGGGTTTGGCACATTTGTCGAGTCCGAACTCCATCTTGATGTCATCACTGAATGTCTTGACCGTGGTGACTGTTTGTTGGTTATCATCTCAGACAAAGGTCTTTAAGTCGTCTGTGTAGAAGAGGTGATTAACTTTGCCATACTCTGATTCGTACCCATAATTGGTTCAATTGAGCAGGGTGTTGAGGGGAGCTAGTACAAAGCAGAAGAGCAGTGGTGATAATGAATCTCCCTGGAAGATCCCGCTTTTGATGTTAATTGGTCTTGACGTTAACAGCCCATTTGAATGGTGGAGATTCAAGGTAGTCTCCCATTTTTTTATGCTCTGTACAATGAATGTGATGATGATTGGGCAGACTCTGTAGATATCGAGGCTCTTCTCTATCCACGTGTGAGGCACGCTATCAAATGCCTTCTTATAGTCAATCCATGCTGTTGACAAGTTCCTCTTCTTTGACTTGACCTTTTCAAGTATGGCTTTGTTAATTAGTAGCTGGTCTTTACAGCCATAGCTTCCTCTCCTACATCCTTCCTGTTCTGCTGGTAGCAGGTTGTTTTTTCCCAGAAAGGTGTAGGTTCTTCCTGAGATGATTGATGTAAGGATCTTATACATAGTTGGTAGACATGTGATGTGTCTGTAGTTCTTTGGTATTAGTCTTTCCACTATCTTTGGGAGCAGATATGTGATACCTTGAGTGAGCCAGTCAGGACAATCAGTTGGATTCTTCATGATGTTCGTGAATGCCCTTGCAAGGTCTTCATGTATGCTAGGCAGGTTTTTGATCCAGAAATTGGCAATTCCATCTATTCCAGGTGCCTTCCAGTTGCTGGTTTTATTGATGGTAGCAGTGGTCTCCGAGATGATGATTTCTGACCAGTCACGTCGCACCTCACCCTTGTGTTGGTCCTGTACTTGTTGGATCCAAGCAACTTGTTCATTGTGGCTTTTGTCATTCTCCCATATTTTGCTCCAGAACGCCTCAACTTCCTTGATAGTAGGTGGTTCCTTGATATCGATCTTCTTTTTCCCCAGTTCTCTGTAACTTTTTCGCATCTTCTTTGAAGATTTTGTTTTGTCTGTAGAAGTTGCTTCTTTTAGTGAATCTCCTGAGCCTTTGTGCGTTTGCTTGTATCTTGTGTTTGAGAGTTTCTCTGACTGTTGGTATATCCTCTTTCTTCTTGATATTGAGCTTTCTTTCCAGTTGTTTCCGCTTTCCTTCTTTGACTCTTGAACCTTTTTCAATTTCGCTTAGGTCAGTGATGTTGACTTCGTCTTGTTTTTATTGCTATTATTAGGGTGATGCGTAAGATTACAAGTCAGTTGCTTCCTTATCTTTGTATCTAGTCCTTTTCAGATCACTCAGATTCCAATTTATAATACCAAAGCTATAAGTTACTAACCGCACTGCCAAAGAATTTATTGCTGTTATCCTATTTTTTGAGTTCAATTCAATTTTAAAGATAGACCTTACTCTCCTAATGCATTCTTTCCTTATCTTTTCCTTCATTTTCGAGTGCTGTATGCCGTCCCCTTCAATTACACCTAGATATTTATAATTGCCTTTCTGTTCTAGATCTTGAATCACTGTCACTTCATCCAGTTCAATATTTTCAATTCTTTCTAATGCTCCAGCTTAAAACTTGCTTTGGTACACTTATCAAGACCAAACTCTATCCCTATATCGTCACTGAATGCTTTGACAATCAAGTCCTTCCAGATCACCGTCACCTTTAGTGTACAGTTTCAAGTCATCCATATAAAACAGCAGATTTATCTTCCTGTCCATGATCTTATATCCATGTCCTGTGTCATTGAGGAGCTTCGAGAGTGGGATAGGGGCCTTGCAGAATAAAAGAGATGAAAGAGAGTCGCCCTGACAGATTCCACACTTTATATGCATATGGTTAGAAAAAAGGGTGCTATTAGCATGTGTGAGAGTACGATTGGTCCCCCATAAGGTAATACTGACTCGCAGGAAAGTAATAAAGGTAGGAGAAACTTTGTAGATTTCTAATGCCTTTAAAATCCAGGAATGCGTAACACTGTCAAATGCCTTTTTGTAGGCAATCCAGGCCGTGCTCAAATTTTTGAGCTTTGTATGAGCATTTTCAAGAATCATTTTATTTATAAGGAGTTGGTATTTACAACCATATGAACCTCTTTTGCATCCTTTCTGTTCAATTTGGAAAATATCATGTTCATCCATATGAATATAAGTTCTATTTGTTACTATCGACGTAAGTATTCTATAAGAAGTAGAGAGACAGGTAATCGGGCGGTAGTTCTTAGGGTTTCTTATTTCGTTACTTTTTGATAACAAATAGGTAGTCCCAAGGGAAAACCACTTTGGTATACTTTCGGGTTCTGTCATAATCTTATTGAAAGTAACTGCAATCCTATCATGGGCAGAAGAGAGAGAGTCTATTTAAAAACTTGCCACTTTTTCTGTTCCGGGGAACTTCCATTTGTAAGATTTTTTAAGAGCCTGTTGTAATTTCAACTTTTTTTCCTTTTCAAAGATTTTGTTCTGCCTGTAGAACTTTTGACGTTTGTCAAATCTACGTAACCTCAACCCCTTAACCTGTTACGTTTGTTTTAATTCTTCCTTCAAACTTGGCAATTGCTCTCTGTCTTTAATGTCATATTTCCGTAAGAATTTTCTAGCTATTCCCGACTTAAAGTTTTCATTTTTTTTTTGCAGTTCCTCCATTAGTGATATCTCCCTCCTACCGGTTTCGATTTCCCTTCCTATCTTTAATTGCCATTTCGGTTTATTAGCTTTTTTGGTACTTTTCCGGTTCTTAATATTGATTTCACCTTTGGTTTGTATAACCTTTCCTGTTGCATACATTAACTCGTTGAGTTCAGTCAAGTTCGGATTAATTTCATTGCAGATTATTTCTAAGGCTTTGTTAACTAAATTAAAGATATTTTTGAATTTTTGAGGGTATCTGATTTTAAGTAATGATTTTCTGTTCTCGAATTTAGTATCTTCATATTTGCCAGCTCTTCTTCATCTACTTCAACAGCTGGTACAGGTCCTACAGTTCTACTAAATTCCCTCTTGTATCGTCTTTTTTCTTTCCTTAATGTTTGAGATTTCAAATTCTGTTAATTTCTTTTCGCGAATTATATATCTCCTTTGATAAGCAAGTCTATTCGCATCCATACCTTCCACTTTATCACTATTACTATTTCTTTCACACCAGATTATAAACGTGTCGTCAGAATTATTAGTTTCAGGTTTTCCAAGTGCATAATAAAAACAGTATATTACCTCAACGTACTCTTTCCTAGTCCATCTTTTTCTTTTTTTCTTTTGAGGTGTGGTAATTATATTACTAGTTGGTAGTTTCGAAGGGCCAGGGGTGAGGGTTACCTCNTTCCCCAGATCCCTACATCTTCTCACCCAGGAGCGGTGGCAGTACTCAGATAAAACCTTTAATACGTTGTTTGAAGAGGATAAATAAGAAATAGCGTCTTGTAAACAAGACGGTAATTGCATACCAACGGGAATTGCTGCTGCAAAAGACAAGATGGCGGGACCAACAGTAGGTGTAGTTATCCGCTGTTTTCATGACCGAGTAATCTTGAGAGCCCAAAAACATCAATTTCAAACATAAAACTCATAGTTTCAAGGCTTAGTTCGCCTCATCTTATTTGGCTCACTAAGCCTTGAAACTGTAAGAGTTTTATCTTCAAAACGTATATTTTGAACCTTCAAGATTACTCTTTCACGAAAACAGCAGATAACTACACCTACTGCAACTATAAATTGTAAACTATAAACTACGTGACATCACTCATATAACCCACATCTTGAAATAAAATGATACTATGTTTTTCTATATTTTGCCACTAGATCTAACAAGATCTAGCAGTCTGTTTGCCAAATAACTGAAATTCCACCCTCAGATCACTCTATTGTTGAGTCGTAAGGTAGAATGTTAATCTGCATTGTCATTGGAAAATTCTACCTCGGGAAATTCCTAATCACTCCGCTAAGTGTGAGCTTACCTCTAAAAGCGAAAGACAAAGATATTTGATTTCCAGTCAAGTAGTTATCCAAAAACTGATCTATGTACCTTTATAATCCATCTAATTAATAACATTAGTGAGATATCCACAAGTGACTTCTACTTTCATTACACTACAGATCTGTTATTAATCAGAGCTAGAGCTACCAGCAGCGATATTGAGTCCCAGCTCTAAGTCTAAAATATGTCTATGGTAATTAAGAGCCGGATATTTTGTATTTAAAACTAATAACATATTTCTCATGTGTATTTATATTGTATTTTCTTATTGAGCATCTAATCTGGGTAAAACCATATATTATTCGAATCACAAAGTCACGCAAAATTCAAATATGGTATTTATATTAGCAATAGAAGTAATATAAACAAAATATTATAATAATAAATAAAATTATTGAATTGCTACAATAATAACTACGTTAATTTCTATTCTATCCATTTTATATGATTATAGATTGTAATATAAATAAAATGATATAGTAATTGCATATACTAACGTTGTTTATGTATAATAACCCTCCCACCAACCCACAACACACCACCCAAATATAATATAAAATAAGTAAAAAGTTCTTTTATCAGAATATACTATATTAAGTATATAATGAATAATAAGGAAAAGATAGATTTAATAAATTATAATTATGAAAATGATGATATATTTATGTTTGGTAATGATTATATTCTTCATTTATTAACTGAAGATATATTATATAAATTATCTTATAAAATAGTATTAAAAATATTTGATTCAATATACTTTTCTCTTAATAGAACAAATAAATCAAAAAATAGATATGATTGATATGATTTTAGATGCTAAAGAAAGACACCAAGACATTGATTTTTAATAACAAATATAACACTAAATATCATAATTTATCAACAAACTTTTCCATTAGAGAAACCTATATCTAATTATATAGATGGATACAAATCAACAAATTAGTCACTACTCAAAATTAACTTATGAACAGTTAATGAAATATACGCGTAATCAACTGCGTGATATTTCTAAATTATTTAATTTAGCTTATACAGGTAATACTCTAAAAGCTAATTTAGCTAGAAATATAGCTAAACATACAAACCATTCAATTCATAATCCATACGAATTAAAGCAATCACGACTAATTAATGATACAATTAAAGAGGTTAAGGATGATAATTATGTATTATCAGAACAATATAATTCTAACTTATATAGAGTTTATAATAAAGATTTAAATGATGAAATTACTAATTAAATAGAAAGAGAAGAACTTAAAGATAATCTTGATTATTATCTTCCAATAACTAATCTACATATAGAAGCACTCATCAATAAGGAATATCCATGAATTAAATATCTAATTAACCAACTGAATTATCACAACAAATTTAGAATCACTATTACAGCTGATTTTATAAAATCTACTGGCATAGATACCATAAGAGAATTTCTAATTTCATCAAATTACTATTTCCCATATGAAAACGACTTAAAAACTAAAATGATTAAAGATTATAGTCAAATAATAGAAAATTTAATATTCCAAGAATCTGGATGGTCTCTATATAACATAAAGATAATATCACTTCAAGTTCAAGAAGTAACACTTTTTCCAGGTGGAACTTATCAAGAATTACCTAGAGAATTTTCATCTAAACATTCAATTTTGAATATTGATAACTCTATTGATAATGATAATAGATGTTTTCTTTGGTGTATATTAGCTCATTATTACCATGAATATATACCAACTAATCAAAGAAACAAAATGTCATCGTACTATCCATATTATAATCAATTAAATCAATCATCATTAACATTTCCAGTAGAATATAACAAAATAACAAACTTTGAAAATGATAACAATTTATATATAAATGTATATAGTTTAATAGATGATAACAATCCAAAATCTCAAATAATACCAGTTAGAGTGTCAGAAAAGGCTAAAATATTATTTCAAAACTTATTGTTCAGTTTAGATAATAATTGATTTAACAAATCAAATGATGAAATAATTACTTATATCAACCTATCATTTATACAGGTGAAAATGCTGATAAAGTGTTTATAAATCGATTAGTAGAAGAACTAGTAACTAGTCAAAATTCAATATACTATAAGTATTATAGATTCAAGAAATTAGAAGTTCCAAATCCATTATATCACTCTTATCAAGCAAAAATCTGTTCAATTTGTAGTAATGAGTTTAAAGTTTCTGATATTAAAGTAATTGATCATGATCATTTTACTGGTAAGTTTCGTGGTTATGCACATCAAAATTGCAACTTAAATTTTAAAGATCCAGATTTCATTCCAATTTACTTTCATAATTTATCTGGTTATGATTCACATCTATTTATAAGAAACTTAATTAATCATCCAAATTATATTCAAAATACATTTAGAGCTATTCCAATTACAAATGAAAATTATTTATCTTTTGAAGCTAAATTTTCAGCAAGAACATTTTATAATAAAGAAAACAAACTTTGTCATGCTGGAATAAAACTAAGGTTTCTTGATTCAAATAGACTAATGCCAGCATCACTAGAAGACTTAGCTAATAATCTTTCAGAAAAGCCAACTATGAACAAACTATTTCCAAAAAGTAATTTACTGCATAGAAAAGGTGTATTTCCATATGAATATATGGATTCATTTGAAAAATATAAAGAAACTGAATTACCCCCACTAGAAAAGTTCTATTCTAAGTTAAATAATTCAAACATAACAAGAAATGAATATAAGCACGCACAAAGTGTTTGGAATCACTATAAGATCAAAAACTTACAAGAATATTCTGAACTATATCTGTTAACTGATGTATTGTTACTATCTGATATTATAGATTCTTTCAGAAATACTTGTATAAACAATTACAAACTTGATCCATGTCATTATTATACAGCAGCTAGTTTGTCTTGGGATTCAATGCTAAATTATACAAATATATTATTAGAATATATCTATAAACAAGATATATTAGAATTCTTTGAAAAGCAGATTCGAGGTGGAATATCAATAGCAATTCATCGCTTTGCACAAGCAAATAATCTATACTTACCAAATTATGATTCAACAAAACCATCAACATATATCAAATATATTGATCAAAATAATCTCTATGGTTGGGCTATGTCACAGAAACTTCCAACAGGTAATTTTAGATGGTTAAATCAACAAGAAATTGATCTATTTACAAAGAGACTGCTAAATAACCAAATAGACTTAGAATCATCAACTGGATATACTTTAGAAGTTGATATTGATTATCCAGATAATTTGCACGATTATCATAATGATTTACCATTTTTATCAGAGAATATTAAGATCAATAATACAACTAGATTAACTCCTAACTTACAACACAAAAGATATTATGTATTAAATATTAAGAACTTACAACAAGCTCCAAAACATGGATTGAAACTAAACAAAATATATAGAATTATCTCATGTAATCAATTTAATTGGCTAAAGTCATATATAGAAGAAAACTCTAAAAGAAGAGCTAAAGCAGCTAATAATTTTGAAAAGGATTTCTTTAAACTAATGAATAATGTCATTTATGGTAAGACAATGGAAAATGTCAGAAATAGAGTGAATATCAAATTTTGTACAAATGAAGCTTCAATCAAACGTGAATCATCTAAAGCAACAGCCATAACTAAAATGTTTTCAAATAATTTTGCAGCTATAACACTAAATCAATATAAAGTAGTATTAAATAAGCCAATTTATATTGGAGCACAGATATTAGATCTTTCAAAATTACTAATGTATCAATTTCATTATGAATATATGAAACCAAAGTTTCCAATTCAAAAATTATGCTATATGGATTGTGATTCATTTGTTTACTATATTCAAACAGAAGATTTCTATAAAGATATATCAAATGATATTTATCAACATTTTGATAGCTGTTGTTATACTAAATCAAAAGGTAATATTCCACTAAATATCAACAATAAAGTACCAGGTAAAATGAAAGATGAAACTGGAGATAAAGAAATATCTCACTTTGTTGCACTTAGATAAAAAATGTATGCATTTTATACTGACAATAATATGTTAGAAACAACAAAACACATCAAAGGTGTCAAGAAGTGTATCCAAAAGACACAAATACAGTTTATGGATCTATATAATATTTTATTTAACCAAAATACTTTAGAAGAACGTAAGAGACGTATAGTCAGATTTCATCATGAAAATCATGATATTTATACTATTGAAGAGAATAAAATAGCTTTAGATGGTGATGATACAAAACGGTTTATATTAGAAAACAACATAAATACACTAGCATTATTTCATTATTTAACATGAAAATCCAATTAAAGAAATAAATATATATA
>RDPX01000182.1:1615708-1653150 GCA_003991215.1 Morbakka virulenta | reverse complement strand
ACCTGCAAAAGTTGCAAAAAGTTGCATTTATAACTTTTTTATTAGGTACCCCAGGGTGCTCAAACTTCGTATTTAGACGTTTCTCGGTATGCGTATTTTATATACTTAAAGTTGCAAAGTTGCAAAAAAATCGCCCTAATTATAATATATAATAATTTAGCCATCCTTCGGGATGGCTTTTGTTTTTTCTAATTTTATATATTTATTTGATTATGATATATATGTATGCAACTGAAAATATATCAAAAGGTAACAGATATATATCATAACTATTTACCCAGAACTTCATTGATTCTACGTTTAACCTCATCCTGCTCAACTAAAGACTTTCTACTAAAAGCATCATTAGTAATCTTACAATCGAACAAATATTGCTGATAAATTTCTAAAACGTCTTTAAATTCTTTGTCACTAATATCGTTATCTTTTAAGCTTTCACTTAATATTTCATTAACAATACTTAAATTATTATTAGCTAGCAGATATAATTTTTGGTGTTTCTTAACACGTTTATTAACTGATTTAGACCAAATTCCTGTAACCGTACCAACACTACCTAGACATATGTTTGTAATACTCAAAGGTAAAACAACTGCTGGATTAGTCATTGTTCCAATGGTAACACTAGCTAAAATTGTAGCTATGCTAGATGTACCAATTGAAATAGATTGAAGAATATTATAAAAACGCTTATAACCTTTGTTGATTCTCTTACGAGATTTAATATCACTTTCCAACTTACTTCTAATTCGATTTATCTCTTGCATTCTAATTTTAGAACCACCATTTTCCTTCTTTTCACCAGGTAAAAATGGATTTTCTGGATCTACATCATCAAATGTTTTAGTTATATCTGGATATATTTTTGATTCCATAGTCTTATATCATTAGCTTAGATTTTATTAAGTGTTTCTTTAAAGGAATCAAATAGTTTATCAACACTTTCAATTGAAGCAGCCATATGTATATCTAATAACAATTTCTGATAATAACCAAAAGCATAATTATATTTATTTATTTTCTCTTTATAAATATCTATTATATTACTAGCCTTCTCTTGAATTGATAAATCAAATTCTAAAATACCTGCTAATATTTTAAATAAGTCTGATTCAAAGATACTTGCTTTATCATTTAATATTTTACCAGCTAAGCGTTTCATTTCTATATAATATCCTAGATCAGTATTATCCAAAATTTTAGCATATGTAGCTTTAATTATTTCACTAGCTTCTAATAATATTAAATCTTTCTTTATCTTAAGCTTTTCTTTCTGTTTCTCTGATTCGGATACATATTCTATCCAACCAGGACTTTCTTCAACAATATATTTTACTTCGTTTTCTACCCAAGTTCTTCCATTTTCTAACTGAATCAACTCAGGTTTCCAATCTGGCTTAAAATAAATAATTTCATTTTTCTCTTCTGAAAATACATCTTCAAGAAGATTAGTAAAGTTGTTGTGTTTTTCTGCATAACCAATTAACTCACCAGACTTACTATCAAAATATAACAACATTATTATTATAAGTTAGATTAAATACCTAGCTTCTCAAATGTTACAATACATTGATCATACATCCAATGTGTGCAACTAGTATTACAATAAATTCTATATCGATCATCTTTGCTTAAAGCTGCAATGCCAATGTTTTTAAATGTATATGTTGCTGATGATACAGATAATTGAGCTCTATCAACTAAAGTTAATTTAAATGTACCTATTCTTTCTAGTCGAATTTGAGGATTAATATGACCAAAGCCCCAAGCTAAAATACTAAAATATACTTTATAGATACCAGGTACATTAACAGTAAATTCATAAGTATTACTATTTAATGTTATTTCATTTCGCCAATTGTTAGAACTAGCTAATGTATTAATTTGTATATTATTTCCAACAGCAATACTTCTGCTTTTCGTAGCAACAAAATTTGCAAATCTAGGGTTTATTAAATTATCCACATAGTTTTTAGTTGCTGCATCATTAATTTGTTTAGGATCTGACAATTTCTCTATAACATTATTTTTCATGTTTAGTTTGTTAGCTATTGTAACAACATTTAAATTACTTGATAATTCACCTTGAGCATTTAATTTTAAATTACTTGTACTGGTAAATGTTGGTTGATTTTTAGTGTTTTTAAAAGTATAAGGTATTTCACCTGAAGAAATAGTACCAGGTTGAATAACTGTTGGAACATGATCTAATAAGCTACTGACACTATTGTCTATGTAATCTTTAGAATAAGGTGTTACTTCGAAAAGATCAATAGATCCACCATATTGCCCTTGTCCTTCAAGTCCTACTAAGAAATATGTATATGGCCGTGTTATTTTAATTTCTGTTGATTTTGGTGATATCACATTTTCTATCTTAGAACTAATATAATCATAATTGGTATTATCATTAGATCCTTCTAATTTCCAACGTTTAATATGTTGAAATGTTTTAGCATTACCAGTTCGAGGATAAAGTTTAATTTTATATAATCGTGTAGCAGAAGTAAAGTTAATTTTAATCCATGAGGAACTATTCTTTTCATTGTTACCAACTATCCATTGTGTGCTAGAATTATTATCAAAAGCATAAACAGGTAATGTCCACGAGGCATGAAATGATGATGCTGTAATAGTACTTCCTACTCCAGAAAGAGCTGTTGTTTTTCTTTCATAAAATGGTTCTAAGTTATAATATACTCTATTTACAGAAGTAACAGATGCTAAACTATTTTCGCTTTCTGGTATCTTTGGATTAATAATTTCATATTCATCTCTCAAATAAATATCACCATACATTTTCAAAGGACTTCTTATCACTAATTCATTACCAGAAATTGCACCAAGACCTTGAATGTTTTGTATATTATAATTTTTAGCATCTAAATTACTATGTAATTCTATACTTTGTCCAGTAGGAGCATTGATACTTTTAATATTATTTATATCATTTATATTAACATCCAATGATCCAGTCATTTTTCTAGTTCCATCTACTTTTAATAATCCTGCAGTTTCAGTTTTAATTAAATTTGATACTTGTGAAATCGAAATACCTGAAACGCTGTTTTCTTCATCCCATAGTTCACTAACAAAAACTTTATTTCCTGATGTCATTATTTATAATTACTTAGATTTATTTAATATTATTTGTTCAACTTTTGTTGGTTTAAAGAGTGTGTATAATTCATCTTCATAGAATGTTCCAATGATTTTATCAGCATTTCGTATGTCAGCTATCTCATATGTAACTGGAGTTGTTTTTAATACATCTGTTACTACAAATACTTCATCTGTATTGTTTGCTGTATATCCTCTAGTGAACTTACCTCTATGCTTACTGATTCGAACAAAGTTTCCTGGTGATATATTTGGTTTAGTTTTAACAGTTTCTCTATCATATATATTATCCCAAGCTTTCTGTGGATTGTTTACAGCTTCTGTAGGCGTCATTTTAATAGAACTATGATAACTAGTGTTATAATTATGTACTAAGTCAGGTAAAATATCAATCCAACGTTTTGTATTATTAGCTGTAAAATACTTATACATTCTATCTTTTAATGTTCTATTGAATCTTTCGACAATTTGAGCCTTAGTTTCATTCTCAGTTGCAAACCAATCTATATCCAACTCTTTGAAGAGTTGTTTAGTGTGTTTATTAATGAATTTTACACCTTTATCTGTCTGAATTAACCTTGGTTTTCTATCAATATATATAGTTTTAAAAGCTTCAGTTATATGATCGCCTGTTTTGCGCTTAATTGGCACTGCCCAAGCAAATTTTGATAATACATCAATTAATGTCATTATATAATTAAAGTTGTCATTATATTTACTTAATGATCTCATATCAGCTAGATCTGCTTGATGTTGATGATCTAATGAATGTACAACTACTCTTCTAGTTGGAAACTTACGAATTGCAGGTTTATGTAAGGTATAAACAGGCTGTTCTAATAAGTAGGTTTTAACTGTTTTTCGAGATAATTCTGATCGACGCTTTAATTGATCTATTCCAACAAAACCTGTTTGAGGATTATAATATAAATTATTTAATATTTTACGCTGTTGATCTGTTAGCTCAGTCATCTAATAATTATACAATAGATTTTAACCAAGAATTAATGAATATTCTTTAATGAACTGAACTATAATTTGTTCTAATTTATAATTATCAGAATATTTCAGTCTAAGTAATGGGATATTATTATAAAAAGCATACCAGTTTTTAATTATATCGTTTTCAATAATATAGTTACAAATATATTCAGCTCTTTCAATTGAAATTCCTCGATAACGAACAGGTGTAGCATGATGTTCTCCGTCATATTCAATTAACAAATAATAAATAACATTATTGTTTAAAATAGGTATACCAAAATCATATTTCAACATTCTATCATTTTTAGATCGTAAATGTTGGAAAGATTTCTCGCGTTCAAACTTGATGTTATATTTCTTTAAAACATTAATTACCATTTGTTCTCCCGGACTTGCTCGCTTATTTTCAGTGTTAATATGTTTACATTCTTCATGTGAATTTCTGTTATCTAGAGTACCAAAAACTAGTTCACAGTATTGGCAGTTGTATAACTTCACTTTGTTATGGCAAAGTCGAATATGTTCTTCTAAGTTATACTCTAAAGAACAAGCTTTCTGACAAATGTCACAAACAAATGGTTTAACTTTCTCATGAACTAACTTAATATGTCGTTGAATATTTGTTCGAGTTACATTACAAATTGGACAAACTTCTTTCTTATTTGTCATGATACTATACTTATCATGTATTATATCTCTAATTGAAAATATCATCTAAAATCTTCTTCTGTTCTTTTGAAATTCCAAATCCTAATTTCTTCTTTGCTGCAATTACGCCATATGATAATTTCTTAGCAACGTTCTCACCAAATGTCTTTGGTTTTAATACTTTCAATTCATCTAGCATAATTTGATCACATACATGTTTATCTGGTAAAGTTTCAGCATCTCTTGTACATATATCATGATGTAACGCAACTTCATCCAACCCATTAACTGGCTCAAATCCAGGTCTGGGATTATCATTTTCATCAAGTTGTATTTCAAGAGGATTAGAGGGACCAAGGAAGCGATATCCAGGGAGAACCCAGCCTTTTTTGGGATGTGGTAATTTGTTGTTTAAAAAATTAACTATATCAAATTTTCCACCTGTTTGTTTAGACTTATCAAGGATATTTTGTAGTAAATAATCCTGACTAGTTAATTCTGATAGATTTTGTTTATTATCCATTTATTATTAACTATATAGATTAACCTAACTTACTATTAGAAATTAAACTAAAATCAAAATTCTTTCTAAATCTATATTTATCATCTTTTGTTTTTAAATCTATTAAAAGAAAGTTATAACCTGCGCTAGTAGCATTTCTATATATTCGTTTAAACTCTTCAATACTTAAAATTCCTGATTGATCTTTAGCAACTTGAATTAATTCATTTCCTTTTAAATTCCTTGTAAATATAAAATAATCGCTATTTATTCTGATTTGTGTTGGAATCTTGAAATAACTTTGAGATATAAATACTGTACTAATATTAGATTTTCTACCTCTTATAAAAATTTCAAAAACTTTATCCAAATTACGTTCACATGCAAAATCATCAATAATAATTAAATTTTGAATAGTTTCATCAACGTCATCAACTGAAATCATATCATTAATTTCATTTGAATATTCTATTAATTCTTCACCTAATTTCTTACCTTTCTTCTCCCAAATATCAATTAGGTATTGATATAAACTTTCATCTAATTTCTTAGCATATAGATAAATTTTATGAAAATTTTGTGACATTTCAGTTATATTCATTAAAGTGTTTGTCTTACCACTTCCCGACGCACCAATACAATACATAACCTAAAGGTATGTTGAGGCATTAGTTTATTAGGGTTAAAATGGTTACTTGTTTTATATTTCTTTGGTAATCGATCATAGCAATTAATTAACGACATTATTATTATAGCTTAGATTTTATATAAACTTCAATACTTCTCTAACTTTCTTTCTATGACAACTATTGTCTTTGAAATATAACAACTTTCTTATATCACCATAACCAAATTTTTCACATATTACATCAATAACTAGTCTATATTTAATTGCCTTACAACTAATCATTTTGCTATAGAACTTGTTTAACAAACATAATATATGCTCTTTTTCACTCATTAATTTCGATGTAACAACAGGTAATTCCAGATTATTCAAAATATGATAAATAAAAGTCAAATGTTTCCTCTGATTATAATTAGTATTCTTATAGATGTTGTCTAAACTATAATTATCTTCTAATTTTAACTTTATTTCTTCTATTTCATTTAAACTAGATTTGTTTTTCTCTTGACAAATTATTCTATTAAACACTTCTCCAAAATGATATTTTCTCTTATATCTTTGTTGAAAACTATAATGACTTCTCTCTTTATATTGAATAGGTAAATAGACTATCTCTTCATTTAGATTATATTTACTTATTTTCTTTTGTTTTTCTTTCTCTCTATACTGTTGAATCATTTCTAACATCATATATATATATTATCAAATTTAATGTTTAATAAATAAAATGCCTAGAAAAATTGATTATAATCTAAAAGCAGAATCACAATTAGTTAGAAACAATCTAAATAAGCAAAATGCTATTGTTAATGCTATCAGCAAAGGTAACATCACTAAAGCTGAGTTTTTACGTAATACTGAGTTGATTGATAGAAATCCAATTCAACAAGCTTTGTTAATGAAACAAAGAGAGAAAGAAAGAGAAAACCAAATTAAAGATAAAAATATAACCAGACAACAAAATGAAAGAATAGTTAATGAATTAATAAATATTAAAAATAAACCAGACTTTGATTATGATAAGTTTGCTAAAACATTCCGTAGAATGTTAGATCTTGAAGAGCAAAGAGAAAGAGCTATTGCTGCACCACTACCAGAAAGTGATGATGAAATGCCAGAATTAGAACAAAGAGAACCAACTAAAAAAGTCTATAATATTGATTTAGATAAAAATTTAGATGAAATTATACTAAAAAGATATGGAAAGTTATCAGAAATTTTCAAAGAAGGTAACAAAATCCGTATTGCTGCATTTGATGCAAGATTATTAGGTGATATTCAAAAATTAAATGGAAAAGCCATGAAAGATGAAAATTATAAAAGAGAAAGAGATGCAACTGTAGATTATAGAGATAGACTAAAAACTGTTAAGGAAGCTCTAAAACAGATTCAGTCAGGTTCTGGAATAATGACTAACTTAAAAGAAATATATGAACGATTAAAATTGATAATTGGTTCAATTGAAGCTGGTAATACATCTAAATACATCAGATATATTATATTATCTATATAAGAATAAGAAAATAGATGAAAATAAATATAAATTCTTATGAATCTAACCCTATAATAAATATGAGTTCAATAGTTCTAAGTACTGCTAATAGTAAAACAGATCAAAATAATATTTTAAGACTAAATCTGACAAGTGACATTAGATTAGAGAATAATCTAATTTCTTTAAGTTATTGTTCTATCTATTATAATTGGAAAAACTTCAAAGCAGAATATGGTAATACAAGGTTTCAATATACACATCTTCCCTCAGGCAATTTCTCTAGTATTATTATACCAGATGGTTCTTATTCTGTAAGAGATATTAATAACTATCTACATCATATTATGACCTTAAATGGTCATGTAAAGTTAGATGGAACTTTTGGTATAAACTTATATGCTAATCCAGTTTATAACAGAGTAACCATAAGTGTTTCTAATGATTATAAGTTTGATATGACAGATGGGTTTATGAATACTTTAGGCTTTGATAAAACCCAGAATGGTTTAACAAACACTGAGATAAATGATTCATTAGTGCCAAAATTAGAAGTTGTTGATACAGTTCTTATTCATTGTAATTTAGTTGATAATAGAGTTACTCATAGTTCGGATATTTTATATTCATTTACACCTAATGATTCTTTTGGAAACTTATTATCAATTAGTCCTAATTATCCTCAAAACAGATATTGTAAAAATGCTAGTTTTAATTATATTTAAGTATATTTTACTGATCAAGATAATAATGCTTTAGATGTAGAAGATCGCATTTTAGTAGAAATACAGATTATAGATAAGAAATAATCTATATCATTAATAATAATGCGACGAACTATTTACCATCCGAATCGTGGTTATATTACTAGAGATAATAATTTTGAATATATTGGCAATGGCATTTTCAGTGATGCAATCAATTTAGTGAAAGATATAGTTACTTCTAAAGAAGCTAAAGATGTTGCTGTTAACGTTGGTAAACATATAGCAACTAATGTTGGAAAGAAAGCTGGTGATAAATTAGCTGATAAAGTATTTTCTAAGAAGAAAGAAGCTGTTAAAGTTGATACAGTAAATAAAGTAAATAAGACTGAATCTAAACCTAAATGTTCAAAAGATATACTAAGTCAAATTTATGGTGATGGAATATTTAGACAAAAAGGCAAAGGTATTAGAAGAATATAATCTAAACAATATATAATAAGAAAATGGATAGTTTTGAAATACATTCACTTTTTAATGATCAACAGAAACTTAAAACTTATGTTACGAAAGATTTAGTAAGAGTTTATGATTCAGTTTTACAAGCTGGATCTAATCGAGTTAAATTTACATGTCATACTTTGGTAAATAAATTAATTGATTATTCTGAAGCATTTATTTTATTTGAAGGCTACATTTCTAGTACAACTGCTAATGCTTTAGCTGATGGTGATGTTGTTTCTATTCAAATTGGAACTAATTCACTATTTACTGATGTTAAATTATCATTTAATAATAATGAAGTTGAACATAACAGACGACCTGATATCAGTACAACATGGTTAAATCTGTTAGAATATTCACCTGATTATGCAAGTTCTATTGCTGTTCAATGGGGTTTTGTCAAAGATGCTGCTTTAAACGGTGCTGATAATGATAATGTAGCAAATCTTAGAAGACTTATTGGTCATGGACAACAACATGTTGCTGCTGGAGATGGTTTACCAGCTCGATACACAATTAGATATGTTATTCCATTAAAATATATTTCACAATTTTGTAGAAGATTAACATTTCCAATCATTAATCAACTTGTAGAGCTTGAAGTACAACTAAATCAAAATAATGGAGCTATTTTCAGACAAGGCGGTCAAACTTCAGGAATTACTATGACAAGTGCGCAGTTACTTGCGCCAGAAGTTGTTTTACCTACTAGTGAAAATGCTACGTTAATGAAATCAATTCAATCTGGAAATTTTACTAAAGAGTTTGAATGGGATCATATGGATTATATATTAACAAATACACAAGTTGTTGGGAATACACAATTTGAAGTGTTACTTGGTACTAATCTTGTTGGAGTAAGAAAACTTTACTTTATGGTACATGGAAATGTTGATAATCAACTATGGGTTCAAACAGGTAGTCAAACAGGAATTAGGAACTTTAATGTTGAAATTGATTCTAAAGATCTATATAATATGAATGTTGCAACTGATCAAGAAGCCTATAGAATTGTTAGTAAAAACTTTAATTCTCAAGGTAAAGATGTAAATACTGGATCATTAATTCCATATACAGATTGGCTTGATAGATATGGGCTTTATGTTATTGATCTAAATAGACAAGAAATTTTTGAAAGTGATCCAAATACTGTTCAAACTATCAGACTTCGAGGCACACCAATCTTAGGTGGCAGATTAATTGTTATATTAGCTAAGAATAAAGTTACTAAACTGGATTTTGCAAACCCCCAGAATACACGTACAATCTAGATATCTAATAAATAATGACAGAATATAAAAGTGTTTCATTTATGTTTAGTGATAATCAATTATCCAAAATTAAAAGTGCCATAAAGAATAATGAAGGAGTTACCATTCAAGTTAGTGCTAAAAACATTAGTGATAACGGTAATATTAATTTAAACTTAACTGATACCCAAATAAATAAATTGAAAAAGGTTTCTAATGATAAAAGTGTCAGATTAAACTTAAGTATGACACAATTAAAGAAAAGTAATAGTGTCACTAAAGTTAAAAGAAATAATAATGAAATAGAGTTTAAAGCCACTCCAAATGAAATTAAGAAAATTAATAATGATGTTTTAAAGCTTATGGTTTTAAATGATTTTGATGAAAGTAAGGTGCAATCTGGAGAAGAAATTGGAAGTCTGTTTAAGCTAGTGTTACCATTTGTTAAGAAGATACTTCCAAAAGTCGCTGTGACACTTGAGTTAAGTGCCTTAGGTGGGGTAACTAGCGGGTTAGCACATCGTGCAACAAAAGGTAAGGGAATTAGTCGCACTGGAAGTAGTATAAAACTAAACAGAAATGATTTAGAACATATTATGAAGTTGGGTAACGCATGCCAATGTCAGAAAGTTGTAAAAGATAATTTTGTCAACAAAATGAATGAGGATGTTAAAATGCAGCGGGGAGGTTTCATTGGTACTCTTTTAGCTGGTCTCGCGGGCACTCTTCTCCCTGCACTTTTCTCAGGCAAAGGTATCTATAAAGCGAAGGGAATTTCAAGAGCAGGTAACAAAGATTGACTAAGTAAAATTAACGAACCATTAAGCAACTTTGATATTGATAATTATTTTGGCTTTCGAGTACATTATCCAAGAGATAAATTACCTAATAAACTAAATGATAAAGATATATTTATTATTAATACTGATAATCACACAGGCCAAGGAAAACATCTAGTTGCATTAAAGAATATTAATGGAATTAGCATCTGTTTTGATAGCTTTGGGATAGAACCATTACCAGAAGTTATAAAGTTATGTAAAACAACAGATGATGAAATTATTTATAATACATACAGAATTCAAGACTTTTCTAGCCACAATTGTGGTAGATACGCAGTTGACATGCTTGAGAATGTTTATGATTATGATTCATATATGATATGGTTATTAATTTATGATCCTCGAAAGTTAAAAGATAATGATAAAATATTATTAAAGAGATTAAAGTTGAAGTAAATCTAATTCATATATAATAAAGATGAATAGTGTATTTTGTGTCAAGTGTAAAAGTAAACAAACTTGGAAAGATAAACCAAAGCTTGGTAAAACTAAAAATAATAGAGTTGCTTTAGCTGGTAAATGTAGTAAATGTAATACAAATATGATGCGATTTGTTAGTAAAAATGATTTACAGAATGGATCTGGTTTAATTTCAAACTTGATTGGGAAACCCGTGCCAATTCTTAGCAAGATACCAATTCTAAACATGTTATTTTAATAGTAAAGAATAAAGTAACCGAGAATCCGAAATGACCGAGGTTTTGCTCCATGTTGACATGTAAATCCTCAACAAAAGTAGTCAGATTACTTTATTTTAACACTTACAATCTAATATTGTATTATATAATGGAAAATAGAAAAGTTTATAATCCAACAATGTATAACGAACAACAATTCTTCAACAGAATAAGATCACTTTGCAATGATATTGAATTAGAGCTTGATCAAGTAAAGAAAGGTATTGCGTTTAGTCCTACGCAAGATGTAAGTATGAATGGATTTGGAGTTAATAACATAACAACACATGAAAATGATGATAGTTGTGCTGTAAACGTTGGATATCTTAAAGGTAAATTAGACACTATTAATGATTATAGGACAGTTAGTGTATTTGAAAATAGTGAAGATGTAATTGTTAGTGCTGAAACTTTTAATTATATTCCAATGAAAACACTAATTTCTGATTCAACTATTACAAATTTAACTGATGATTCTTTCGTTAAACTAGTAAAATCAGGTTTATATAGAATTGATTTAATTAGTGATCTTCAAGATTCTTATGATCAAGGTATGGTTGAGATAATTGTTGAATCTGGTGAAGGTGATGCTACCACTGAGACAGTCATTAAGAAACATTATCTAAACGAATCTTTTAGTAACTGCGTTGTTAAAAATGTCAATGGTAATGAGAAAATTAAAGTTAAAGTTACTAACAATTCTACCGAAAGTGAGTTTACTATTCGTGGTACTCTTGTTGTTGACAGAATTTACTAAGTTATTTATTTATTTTATTATATGCACGTGGGGGTGTGTTGTGGGTTGGTGGGAGGGTTATTATACATAAACAACGTTAGTATATGCAATTACTATATCATTTTACTTATATTACAATCTATAATCATATAAAATGGATAGAATAGAAATTAACGTAGTTATTATTGTAGCAATTCAATAATTTTATTTATTATTATAATATTTTGTTTATATTACTTCTATTGCTAATATAAATACCATATTTGAATTTTTCGTGACTTTGTGATTCGAATAATATATGGTTTTACCCAGATTAGATGCTCAATAAGAAAATACAATATAAATACACATGAGAAATATGTTATTAGTTTTAAATACAAAATATCCGGCTCCTAATTACCATAGACATATTTTAGACTTAGAGCTGGGACTCAATATCGCTGCTGGTAGCTCTAGCTCTGATTAATAACAGATCTGTAGTGTAATGAAAGTAGAAGTCACTTGTGGATATCTCACTAATGTTATTGATTAGATGGATTATAAAGGTACATAGATCAGTTTTTGGATAACTACTTGACTGGAAATCAAATATCTTTGTCTTTCGCTTTTAGAGGTAAGCTCACACTTAGCGGAGTGATTAGGAATTTCCCGAGGTAGAATTTTCCAATGACAATGCAGATTAACATTCTACCTTACGACTCAACAATAGAGTGATCTGAGGGTGGAATTTCAGTTATTTGGCAAACAGACTGCTAGATCTTGTTAGATCTAGTGGCAAAATATAGAAAAACATAGTATCATTTTATTTCAAGATGTGGGTTATATGAGTGATGTCACGTAGTTTATAGTTTACAATTTATAGTTGCAGTAGGTGTAGTTATCTGCTGTTTTCGTGAAAGAGTAATCTTGAAGGTTCAAAATATACGTTTTGAAGATAAAACTCTTACAGTTTCAAGGCTTAGTGAGCCAAATAAGATGAGGCGAACTAAGCCTTGAAACTATGAGTTTTATGTTTGAAATTGATGTTTTTGGGCTCTCAAGATTACTCGGTCATGAAAACAGCGGATAACTACACCTACTGTTGGTCCCGCCATCTTGTCTTTTGCAGCAGCAATTCCCGTTGGTATGCAATTACCGTCTTGTTTACAAGACGCTATTTCTTATTTATCCTCTTCAAACAACGTATTAAAGGTTTTATCTGAGTACTGCCACCGCTCCTGGGTGAGAAGATGTAGGGATCTGGGGAAAATTGGGATGTGGGAAATTCTTGTCATTTATTGGGGTTCTGAGAATTCCTGAAAGAATTTGTAAAAAACAATGGTCGCAGGAGATGCAAAACACGTTTTCACTCTTCCCCTGCCCAGAATTTGAATATTTTTCCATGCTTCAGTGTGGTGCTTTAATCAAAATTTTTGTTACGTTTTTGAAAACATTGACACTTGGGTCATTATGGTTCATAAGAATTTTGATAGCATTCTTAGTCAGAACTTTGACAAGAATGAATAAATAGTCCTGTTTCTCTGTTGACGTCAGAATTTGACCCCTTCTCCCCTCTTTTGTTTGTAAGGATCGCAAAGAGTTTATTCTTTGTTTTAACTCTTTTAAAATATCTTAAAACGCTCCTTTCAATATCGTACGGACAAAAAAGTGAAAGCCAAGGCATGTTTAGGTCAGTCCATCTGGATGCAGGATGTACCAATCAAAACTCTTAGGATTACAGCTCACTTAATGATAAAGCACCAAAATTTATAGGCTTCATTGAGTTGATAAAGTCGGGAATTTTTATTACAGACCACATACAAACAACCTAACCAATCAAACACGTGAAAATTGCGACCTCTGAAATACCAAACCTTTTTCTCTAGTTCCCTTCAAGCATAACAGAGGAGTGAAAACTCTGAACAGTTTTTCAGTCTTGGACGATTTACAGGAAGTTCTAAAGTAATGGGAACGGGTAATGTTAAAATAAAGATTCCCATCGTAGCAATTTTTTAATGAAAAGTGGCACCGCCTTATTCATAAAGATTTATTCAAGCTATCATTTCCGATTGGAAACTTACTATTTCGAACTTACTATTAGAATTAATACGATGCATTTAATTAATACGATGCATTTTGCAAACATTCGTATGTTTATTCATCCCCAAGGTGATTTTTTAAGCTCAACGTAATACCAAACTGTGACCTGGGTGTGAAATCTCTTATAACTGCGTATTGCTGGGTAGGTTTATTTCTAATGAGGTAAAATCAACCAAAAGTTACGGAGTTCGTACCTATTTTCTCAGGATTTAAAAAAGATTGATTTTTTGGTTCAACACAGAGATTACTAACTGCTGATACTCAACTTTTACTTCATTTTTTCCCCTTGTTTGTATTGGACGGATTCATTTGTTCACAAGAGCTTACAATTCACTTTCTAAAAATCAATTCTACCATTTTAACACCACTTACTCTGGACTTGAGTCATCACATGACCATGAACCATGGATTACGAATGACATGAAGTAACAATAAGTCAACTGAATGCTTGAATGCCTCAGAAGAAAACGTGATAGCAAAAAACAAATTAGATCACAAAATGTCATAACAATTGGCTTAAATAGATTGAATGGGGTCTTTGAAGATTTTGATTATGTAGAAGAACATTTATTATCATGCCTAAGTCTTTACTTCCACGCAGCTTAAAAACTTTGGTATTATTAAGTCCTTTCTTTTTAACTGTAAAATCCGTGTTACACTGGGTGGAATTACATCCAATAAGTACTTCACTGATGCTGGCGTTCCTTGCGGTTCTATTTTTAGTCCAACTCTCTTCTTTCTTTACACCAATGATCTTACCGGGAAATTGTTTCAATTTATTGAAACCTATGGTTCCTACACTACCTTTCACTTTGGCATTGGTCACAAAGCAACTAGGCATGAACAAGTCAAAATTCCGCACCTTCAGGCTGTCAAAGAATTTAGGAGGGAATGACTGGTTTCTTTCAATGTAGTGAAACTGCAGCTGATATCGTTCAATAGAAAGCCGAGTCCTTTTTCCCTCCAATATTCAAGGAGAATCATTCTTATGTTAACGTTGGTAAGATTTCTTCTCCCTTTGAGGAATGTTCATCGAGTTGTTTGGTTTGGCATTTTCTCCAGGTCTTCCTTGGGCCTTGGGGCTCTTGTATTCAATCAATTGCCAAGTGTTCTTCTAAAAAGGTTGGCTCTTTACAGCACAGTGGGGAGTAACTTCGCCTGAGGCCATACTGTATCGCTATAAATCTACCACCCTTCCTTGCATGGAGTACTGTTATCTCATTTGGGTAGGTTCTTCCGTATCTTACCTTGATATTTTGGATTGATTTCAGCGAGTTATTGGTAACTTCATAGGTCCAAATCCTGCTGTTACTCTTCAACCTTTGTCTTGACGACGAAATGTGGCGTGCCTAGGTCTTTTCTATAGATATTGTCATAAAAAGTCCTCTAATAAGCTTTTTTTTCTGGTACCAGCTAAGTTTGTTGCATCTCGTGTGACTTTTCTTTCAATGTCTTTTCGTCTGACCCACTCGTTGCTCCTCTCTGTAATAAATATTTCTGTTACCTCGGGTAGTTAGACTGTGGTGCTCTTTGTCTTCTGATTATTTTTCTTTATCAAATGTTTCAATGATTTCAATTCTATGGTCACCTCTTAGCTCTTAGCCTAACCTTTTTACATTTTTCCCCTTTTTCACAGTTCCATATACTTGGGTGCTTTGTGTCTTGTACAATTCTTGACTATAAAAAAGTACAAAATGAGTACGCTGGAATTCCTTACACCTTTACTCACTGTCACTCATTTTTTATTTAAGTTAAATGTTACTTTTTTATTCCCGTTGTTCGTAAAGTACCATCCATAACGGATTTCTAGCGGGAAAAAATGAGAAAACGTCCTGGAATCCTTTTTGGTTACAGAAAAAAAATCTCCAGATAAGAGTTTTTGAATTCTATCAGAACAAAGACAATATTTATTCTTTAAGGTCGCAGCTTCAAATCGTGACCAGCAAGACATTATTCGATAATTATCAGCCGGAATGATGAGCAGACACAGATCGATAACTGTGATGTGTGGTATGACTCCAAAACGAGAGAAAACGAAAGAACAGCGAATTTGGATTAAGCTCAGGAAAATAAATACCACAAAGCATTGGTAGCTGATCCAGGCATTAGATCGTTCCAAAATAATGTGTCTCTTGTTATTGGTAGGTCAATTTTTGGCTGTGCGTTTCACCTTAATAACATATATGTGTAGCTTATTTAAGCATTTAAATAGTAGTGTTGTTATTTCCTTTGAAGCATTTCAGGTTGTAGCAAAACCTTTTTTTTTTTAATCTAAAGTTTCAGTTACTGATCTTTTTTGTTTATTTTTGGTGGGTCAGGCAAGTGCTAAGTTGCCTCCAAAAGTTGATATGGGTATTAATTTCCCTCTAACAAGGACTCGTTATAGGAATGTTTTTAAATTTATTTTTGGTCAGTAATGGTCAGAACTACGACTTAAAGTCGTCCTTATGGGGCTCAATTCTATCACTAGGCCATTGATCACACAAGGTTGATACGAAGTTACTTCGATTTTGTCTGTCAATCCCAAAATTTGAATTCACTGTAAAACGGGACTATTAATTACTTTTTCGGTAATCCAGAAATATTGAATTTCTCTTCTGGGATTCAGAAAATTTGGACTTAACCTTCCGAGCCATTTGTAAATTAAGCGCCACTATCATATCTAACTCCTATACTACCAGGGCGAATTTTGGGGCTTTGCTTCCAGAAGACGTTTTTCTGGGCTGGATGGTTTTCCTACAACCTGAAGATTAAATCATAAGAAGTAGATTTTAATGATTATAAGTTCATATTTTATGAGTATAATTCTATAAATCTCTAGAAAAGTGATTTGCTTATCTCCAGGAAAGCTTCAAGCAAAGATTATTGCTACTATTTAAAAGATCTTGTAATTTAGATGTTTTAGTTGATCACACACACAAACATAAACTGTACACACTTGAAATATTAGATGGCAAAATGTTATTGACATAATATGCAATTCGATTTGGTCCCTAAACATTTTTTCGTAAAAAAAGTGGTTTTTATCAAGCCTAGTTCTTGGAAAACTTCCCAGAGTTTTTAGACTTGGTAGAAGTCCCTGCTGTGGCCAATAAATAAATAAAAGACATATTTTTGTAATTCCGTTAATTGTTGGCATAATATTCACAGGCCGAAAAAAAAGACTAATTGACTATTCAATCAAAAGCCAATAACTTTCCTAAAACAAAACTTGAGCTAATACTCTTCAGATGTGCAGGTTCCCATTTCAAATTTAGTAGCTTTTCCTGTTATATTTAAGGTTTCTTTTTTCGTCTAATATCATTCCAACTGCTCAACTGATCTTCGCTTCTATGATTTAATAACTCCTTGGCATAGTAGTTATTTTGTTCACTTCTCGGCCTTTTGGCTAAGATTAGGTGTTGAGCTCTGATCTTTCCCTGGTCGGGGCTTCGGCTGTAGGGTGCAACCATGCAGGACAGGTGGTCTGAAGATGCTTGAGGACTGGCTGTAAACAAACCCAAGAACTTTTCCGCGAAGGATTCTGGAGGGGCGATCCGTATGTTTTACATTTTATGTTGTCTTGCGTGCTTTCTGTCCAACTTTTTCTTGATCTGTTTCTTCCTTTCAGGTTTTTCATAGATGGTAATCTCTGAAAGACAAAAATGGGCCCATTATTTATCTGAAGAAGGACTACAATCAATACTTTCCTTGGTAAATAGAGTTTCGAAAGAATATGGCCTTTTCATGAACGTCAGAAAGACCAAAGTAATGATGACCGGTAGGGCTCATGAGAACTTAAGCATACTATGCGATGGAAAGGAAATACTCTTTTTGGTTAGATACAACAGAAATGGTTTCAAGTACCTAGGATCAAGTATAACAGAAAATGCAGACTGTGTGTCAGAATTAAATGCCAGATTAGGACAAGGAACACAAATTATAAAAAATCTCTCTCAGATATGGAAAAGTAGAAATATATCATTAAATTCAAAGCTTAGGTTGTTGAAAACACTAGTGTGGCCAGTAGCAACGTATGCATCGGAGACCTGGACGATAAGAAGAAAAGAAGCCAGAAAGATTGAGGCTTTTGAAATGTATGGTTACCGCAGAATACTCAGAATCAGCTGGAGACAAAGAAGAACCAATCGGTCTGTACTGGAGGAACTCGGAACTAATTTGAGCATTCTAACCAATATAAAACAGAGCAAGGTTAGATACTTCGGACACATCACAAGGAAGAAGAACCNAAGTAGAAATATATCATTAAATTCAAAGCTTAGGTTGTTGAAAACACTAGTGTGGCCAGTAGCAACGTATGCATCGGAGACCTGGACGATAAGAAGAAAAGAAGCCAGAAAGATTGAGGCTTTTGAAATGTATGGTTACCGCAGAATACTCAGAATCAGCTGGAGACAAAGAAGAACCAATCGGTCTGTACTGGAGGAACTCGGAACTAATTTGAGCATTCTAACCAATATAAAACAGAGCAAGGTTAGATACTTCGGACACATCACAAGGAAGAAGAACCTAAGCACAGTTATTCTTCAAGGGAAAGTAGCAGGGAAAAGAAGCTAAGGAAGACAAAGAACTAGGTGGAGTGATAACATCAAGGAATGGACTGGAAGAGATGTAAACAAATGCAGTAGACTGGCACAGAACCGAGTTGACTAGAGAAAAACTGTACGAGCTGTGATAGGGATCGCCAGCCCTCTGACCTGAGGACGGCAGCTGATGATGATGATGATTTACCAGGGGTACCATCAATGACAGACACAGTAGTTATTTTGTTTAATACTTTTTAGTCAAGAATGCAGTTCATGCTAAAATTAATATTTACTGTTTCTTAACCATTATTTTGCTTATGAAGAGAGGTCATTGTTTCTTTAATGACTACAATTATGAATATTTTTAAAAGACTTAAATTTATTCTTCATTATCCCTCGTTTTACAGGTCAGGCATTATGTATTGTTATGTGTACATAAAGTCAAGACCGGTAAGGAAGCCTATGTTAAAGATAGGGACTACAAAGGTAAAAATCTAGGAACAAATGCTGGAAAATGTTAAAGAATTTATTTTAATCGTGATTTTGAAAAATGAAAATAGTGTAAATAGTGGAAAAAGTAGTATAGAAGTTCAGATGTATAGATGTTGCTGAATTTGGAAGGTTGCCTATGCTTACACTAAAAGAAGTTGTATCCCATTGTCAGAATAGTGGGAAAGTCAGAGGGATACCAATCATGAAGGGTTTAAATAGATTTTTAAATTTTGAGCTTCATGGACTGAGTAACAGCCAAAGATATAATAGTTTTATCATGTTTTTAGTCGTAAGCTTTTTCTGAGCTACGTTTCGAGGGATAGGTTGTTTAACGAAGAAAGATATATCAATTCGCAAAATATTTATGTCTCCCAAAAAGAAAATTAATCCATAGTGAACGTTAAGTGCAAAGCATCGATGATAAAAAGAGCTACAAGGTTAGTTTTGTTTAAAAAGACAAGAAGCTGACTTAGCATTGCTAAATCAGCTTCTTGAAAATATTTTCCTTCTGGAAAGTATAGTTACTGCAACAAGGTTAATGCATCATCCTTTCGAAATAGCTTATTACAGCTTTTAAAAGCTCTCTACTGTATCAGAGGAAGCTTATTCTCATAGTATTTGATATTTTTACAGCTTTTACAAGGTTTAAACAAGAAAAACAATTCCGGAAAATCAAATAGCTATATTCTTGTAGGAAGTTGAAACGTTGTTGTTTTTAAGAGCCGGCCATAAGTGAAAATGTTTTTTTGTTTGGTCTTTTACCTATAATTTTCTTCAACAAGGGTAGGTGTAATTCTTTTAGTTTTTATATCCCTTTTGGTAGTGTTTCATTTACATTTCAAACTTACTGACGTCCAGCACGTTCATTGGAAGGCAACTCTGCTTCTAAGGTATTTGACTCACTTGTTCTAGAGACCATTGTCTCCTCTCACAATGCAATAAAATGGCTAAGTTTTCTTATAAACTTCAAAGAATAAATGAATAAACAGGACGATAAAATATTAGCTGTTGCTTTATGGGTACTTTACTCAGTTCTGCGATATTTCAACAGGATATCTTTTAACGCATACCTCCAAAATCAACAGTTGGAATACAATCTGTTTTATTGATGGATTACAAAATTCTTAGCTAACCTAGTGTCAGATAGTTACATGAATGCAGTTTTCCTGTATTGTATACCGTGAGACCCAAAATATAACTTGTTATGGTCACTGTAATAAACTGGGCTAGTACCTGTACAGCCACAGTTTCTTTACTTTGCCTAGCCCATTTCAAATAGGTACCCGTTGGTCCATTCATTTCTTAGAATTTCACCTGTATTATTTTGTGTTTCTTAGAAGCTTAGTTTACCACTCATGCGCACGTCATAGTTGTTTCACATTTAGCTCATATCACTTTAGCCAAACCTTCTCCCTTAATTTGTGTTTTAGGTATTGGATTTTTCCAATATTGTTTGGGACTAATAATAGAATTACTTACTTCTACCAACTGTGTTGTTTAGTAATATAGGTAGTTTTTTATTACTTACCTTAAGATTACTCGTAGATTCCTATATAGACAAGCTAGGCTTTTATTGATTTATAATTTAGAGCCTAACCAACCTCTTTTAAGGATACAGAATAATACTGATATAACAATAGCATATTCTCTTTGATAAGGTAGAGGCGTGTTCTTCTTTAATAAATTCAAGTGAACTGGGAAAGTGCTTAGACAGATTCAAGAAGACCTAAGAGAAACTAATTTTTAAAAGTAGAAGATTTCCTGTTATGATACACTTCATTATCTAATATATTTGTGTAGTTACAAATATCAGTTTAATTTTGTATTAGATTAATTATAGTGTTATAAAAGGTATCATAATGTAAACAACGTATGCTAGGCAATTAAATTATATGTTTCATAGCATTGAATGGATACGAAATAAAAGATATATGGTGTCACAGTGGAAGACTGTCTTTATCGTTGTGTTGAATTTTTCATCTTTGCTATCCAAAGAATCAGTAAATTAATGATAGAAACGTCTCTAACAATTACATTACTGATTCTTATCTAACTTAATTCCCCATTTTGCAAGGTTTACTGGATTTTCTATCCAAAGACAGTTTAGTAAGAGTAAACAAATACCTAACAATTACCTTATTTATCCTAATGTAGCCTAGCCCTCCTTTTTACTTATTGTCTGTAACTTACATTTAATTTTTATTTTAATTTTTCTCTATATAAAATATCCATGAGCAGAAATTTAGAAAACGTTTTTCCGTTTGTCGCAAAAAATAATAAATGCTATACTGAAATCTTTACTAATACGCCTCGTACGAGATAGGCATCAAAAAACGTTTGCAGGATTAAAAAAATAACGCTCTCTTTTTCTTTTTTTTTTCTTCTCTTTGGATCTCTGACATTCTGTATGGAATTTGGAAATGTATTCAATGGAAGTCTAGCTTTATCGGCTTGTAGCACCACTGTTGATCCTAATTGAAATACCTTGCATTTCTAAATGTTTGCTCCAGTATTCTAGTTTTACCAGCAGTATTTTAGTGTTGGTCTAAAGATATCAGTACCAGAAAATTTCGTTGGAGTGTTTCAGCAAACCTGGTTTTAGGGGAATATTAACACTACTTCTGTACAGCTTGACAAAATAAACATTTGGCTGCACCAATTTCACCATTTCTGTTGTATCTAACCAAAAAGACTTTCATACGAATGTTTCTTTTGGCCTTTACAATACCCATATCGCTAAGCCTATAAAGGTTCAGGTAGGACAACTGTTGTTGGTCAAAATAATTCTATCATTACTTTAATAGAATATCTTTCGTAATGACTACATGTAATCTTCTTAAACTGGCAAACATTGATAGCTTTAGTGGGATTTACCATTTGCTAATAGTGGTTCTTTTGTTCACTGTATGTCGAGCTCTGTTAAACTACATAGTCAATAATAAGTGATTTTTGCATTTGTATAAGTCTCTCTCAAACTGTTAATTTCTTAAAGAAATATCTTTGTTTCGAAAATTTGCATGAACTTAAAAACAAAGAGACCTATTAAATTTTTATCAATGCAACAGAAAGCACAATTTCAAACTTGAGCTCTTACTCCAAATAATTTAGGTAGCAATCCAATAAATTGCTTGCTGCCCATTGTAACTCATCTTATGAAAGTTCCTAAGGGTTCGTAGGAAGCAAAACTTGTCCCTAAACTACTTGTGTCTCTCCAGAAAGAAGCTAGTTTAGTAATTAGCGAGTCGATCAATAAGACAAAAGTGCGTATTATGAAGTAGCCTCTGAATGACTCCATGATGATGTCTTCCATCTTCATTTCTTTGAAAATATTTTTAGCTGCTGAATATTTCCCTTTCATTGTTCTGATATTGATTTGTTTCCAATGTTTCCATCACAATTTTCCGAAATCGTCAAAACGCTCAAATTGACTTCTCACACGTTTTACCAACGACAGGAGGTGGCGATTGTCGAGTGGTAGACCTCAGTAATATTTATATATGTTTTTATTTTTGTTTTTCCTTTCCAAGAGGGTATCCCACAACGGTAGAGCGTTGCTGTTTTAACCTCTTAAACAATTTTGTATGTTATTGGTACCATGTGACAAGAACATAATGCGCAGGATGATGCGGAAGATATTTTTTGTGCCAGACAACTTAACGACGAGGAAAATCTGTTTGGGGTTTTGGACTGATTTATTGGTCTTTGCCACATATTTCGTAAAAGCAGTCATGAACGTAGAATGTTCTAAATCAATAAGATCAGAAAGGCTGCTTTAGTATGTGATTCGATTGCATATAAGCCAACAAAATAAAATGAAAGCTCGCAACAAGGGCAATATTCAGCATTCCACACTGTGCTTGTCTGCTCTCCTTTATACTTCCTCCTATGTTACTACATTATAACAAGATTGTCAACGACTATGTGATATCTATTGTCATCCGTTTCATGCAGTTGTATGGAGTAGCTTCTCTAATGTGGCTAGTTAACGGTACAAATGCTAAATATGCTTCGATTGGTTCCTTTATAAAAACATTTTTGCTAGTTCGGTGTAAGTAATGTGTGGGGTTGAGTCATTGACATGAAATGCTTACATTTGTGTTACATCATTAATAACTGTCTGCAAAACTTTGTCTGGTATGCCTTTTATTACTTAATCCAGATAAAATGCGAAAGGCAGGATATGTACCCTATCTTTTCATCACCTTACCCATCCATGTGGTTTTTCAAAAGAAGGGTCTTTTATGGACAACAACTCTATCATTCCTTGATAATTACTATTGTGCTCGGAACCTATGATTACATCTTTTCCTCGAATCCTAGATCCAAATTTGCATAGGCAATTCAAAATGTCAATTACTCGCGCTAGGACAGTAGGCCAGAGAAATGTTTTTCAATCTCGTCGTCGTGTTTCTTGAATTCGTAATGGATAAACTATTCAGCTTGATCCAGTTCCATCTTCGATCAAATATGTCATCAGATATGCGGCATGCAGATGATACCACTTTAGTGTCATTGATTTTCGAGAAACTTTCTACAAATGAACATGAAGAACCATGTAAAAAATGGGGACTGAAAGTAAACGCTAGCAAGTGCAAAGTAATGTCAAATGAAAGTGAAAAAGAAGTAAATATCGGCGGTGAAAATGTGGAAAAGTTTGACAGCTTTATATTTTGGGGTTCAGTTGTCCCAAACACAAGTGATGACATCAATAGAAGAATCGCGCTCGCATCATTGGTTTTCGGCAGACTAAAACACTCCATCTGGAACAGCAGACAACTATGGAACTCTTTAAAGATGAGATTGTATTATTCTCTTATTGTCCCCGTTGCCATCTGTGCCTTTGAAACCTGGACACTAAGAGCAGAAGATATACAAAAACTAACTGTTTTTGAAAACGACTGTCTAAAAACCATGCTCGGGAAAAGGCGTATTGACAAAGTGAGAATGAACATCAATAGAAAAACACTCAGCTGTAAAACAACAATTATTGAAATGGTAAAGAAAAAAAGACTAGTTTGGTTTGGTCACGTCATCAGAAGAGGTGATGCAAGTAACATACATTGTGCCTACAAAGAAGACTTTAATGGGAAAAGACCTTGGGGTGGAGCCCCAAAGCGATGGAAAGACAAAGTACGAGAGGATTTTAACATGTCTCTTCCTACAATTGAAAGAATGGCTGCTGATTGATCCCAAAGTACAGGGAATAGTAAATTTCCAAGCCCCAAAGAATAGAAGGGAGCTGGAACGATACTTGAGAATCGGTGGTTGGTATGTAAAGTTCATTAAGAATTATGACACCATCACTGAACCTTTTAACAGGTCACACAGAAAAGACACCAAGTGGGAATGGTGTATTTAACAAAGTCACATTTTTAGACAGCCTTTGTACATTCGCCTTTTATTCCTTGTAGCGTGTTGATTTTCAATTTCTTGAAAACGAATTGTTGGATATTAATGTTTGTTGCAGGAATACAAGGAACCGTAGAGGGAAGACCTTTGTTGTTTGAAGATGACAAACATTTTTTGGTCGTTTTTAATACAGTCCTCTAGTCAAGTTATGTATTTTTAACTTGTTGTGATCAGCGTGAAAAAAAACATTCTGGAGTTGAAAAAAGCTTTGTGTGCGGGATTTTGTTTGGCACTTGACTTGAAATGGACTTATGAATTCCATTGTGATGCTAGTGGTGTAGGAGTTGACTTCGGTATTAAAAAAATACAGGAAGAGACATAAAAGGCAATAGGTTTTGTTATCCGAACTTTAAATAGTGCAGAACGGAATATTGAAGGGGAAATACTTGCAGCAGTATGGTCCTTAGAGAAATGGAGACCTTATATAGTAGGTAAACACGTAGTAGTTATCACCGACCACCAAGCTTTGACTTGGATTTTTGCAAACAAATCCAAACTGTCACAACGGTTGTATCGTTGGGTTCTCAGGGTACATGATTTTGATTCTGAAGTACGATATCCGTCAGGTAAATTATATGCAGTTCCAGATTGAGTAGGGACAGCTGTTTTGATACAACTATGTCGATTGGTGTAATTTAGGTGGAAAGAGTACAGCCAGAACTGTTTGATTTACGCAAGTGTGAATTGCACGATGGTGAGTAACATCGCCGGATCCAATGTGATGAGTATGGAAAGAGGTTCCATACTGAATGTGTGGGGATCACCTCAACTCAGGCAGAAACACTACCTTTCACTTGGGAGCTGTTGTATTCACTGGGATTAAATTTTAATCAAAATGATGTTGGTGATTGTAAAATTACTAATGATAAAGTGATATTTGAGCAGTAGGTATCAGTTTTACATGTTTTCTCAACATTTGTTTGAATTACAGAAGGATGACCCCCATGCTGAGATCTATAATTCAATTTCTTAAAAATGATGGAAAAACTGCACTTCATCCCTGTGGTTTTTCACTATAAAGGCCAGTGTTTTAGACCAGTTAATGACAGATGTTTTTGATTTTTTAATTTTATTGTGTTGCTGACAAGGGAAGCAAAACAGCTGGCCTATATCTGGGCGGAGTTTAGAAATAGGTAAGCTTCTCACCCATAAAAATCTCTTCTATCCTGTATTAGGTGGATGTTTATTCAGCCTTAAAAATCATGGTCCGGTTTTTGAAGATAACGTTTATTTGTTAATAAGATGCTTTTGTCAATAAAGTAAATCTTTTTTTGGATATCAGAAACTTCTGCTAGGAAGTAAGAGCAACCTTAGTGGACGATTTGACCTTTTACATAAATTAATAGCCGCATTTATTATTAGAGTTCTTGTAAATTGCACGCTTGGACCCGTTCCCCACCTTTTAAAGGGACATGAAATTTCTGATTGGCACGTTTTTCTTTTTGGAATCATTCCAGCGACTAAAGAATTTAAGATGTTTGATGGGTTTAATTTTAGCCCCATTTATTTTATGAAATCAACGCTTTTTAAAACAAAAGTAAAATTGCTTCACAATAAAATCTTTACCTTTACCAAGTACAGTGAGCTAATCCAGACTGTTTCTATTGTACTAATGTTGAGAATTCAACACATTAACTCTCTAGTCTGCGGTCAAATATTAAGACCAATAGCCACTGTTATCTCAATTCAGACAAAGCAAATAGCCCTTACTACGTGCAGCGCAGAATGGCAAAGAAATTCCAAAGAAAAATGCAACAAAAGAGTGAATGCACATTTTGGGGGTTCGTAATGACACTGTTTTTTCAATTATTCTCTGCCAAAGATAGGGTGACGGTTCATTCAAACAAATATCATTATAGTTTTGTTGGAAGTCTTGATGTAACTGTGTTTTAGAATTTCTGACTCTGTGTATAAGACTTTATTTGCAATAGAAAAAATAACATTACAAAAATAATAACACGTAAACGGGATATTTACCCTGATGAGTCGTAAAACACGTGTGGGAAGAATAAGAGTATAATATAAAGTCTTTTCTGTTATTCATATGTTTCTGTTATCAAACCAAAGTACACATACACATAAATATACTCACATATATATATATATATATATATATATATGTATTAAGATTGTATAATAAGATTGACAAACTTTACTGAAAAGTTTACAAGTCAAGAAAATTTTACCCGAAATATTATAAGCAAGACATGAATAGAAACTTTGGCATCACACCACAGCTATATACGTCCTTCCGACTTCTGGTTTTCTAAGAATCACAAGCTTTTCATAAAGTTTGGTAACCTTAAATACGAAAGGAAGCGCAGACAAGTTTAAGCTTGTCCGTGATATGCATAATGAATAAAAGCTATAGAGAACATTAAATCACTCTTTTATTTAACAAACAATAGTAACTTACATAGCATGGCATCCTTTTTATTGTTTATGGTTTTGTTGTGAGAGACCAATATGAGAGGATCATCTTATTACAAAATCAAAGGAACTTTGTGATTTAATAGAACAATTAACCTAATCTGTTTTCATGATATGATTAACAACGAGATTATTTAAGTTGTTAACAGCATTTTTGTGCTACTGCTTTTATGCTTAACTCAATGTGCTAATTGCTAATTACACTTCACCCTATACTATTGTAAGAAAACGATGCATGAATCGAATGCCAGAAATCATACTGATCACAATCATCAGTGAAGCGAAAAAAAAACATCCCCTCTTACTCACTATCGTTCTAAATTCACTGCCTCTCAAAAAAGCTGCGCTTTTTTATCCCCAATGCAAATTAAATGTAAACACAATATGGCATCATGACATAATATCATAGTAAGTATTATATTTATGTTTTATTAGATAATTAAACTACAAAATGATTACCTTCACAAGCCCTTAATATTTAAACCATTTATATATAAAAACATTAAAAATAATATTATTAATCAAATGCAAAAGAATTATCTCAATTTTTGCTCTTTAGGNACCAAAGTACACATACACATAAATATACTCACATATATATATATATATATATATATATATGTATTAAGATTGTATAATAAGATTGACAAACTTTACTGAAAAGTTTACAAGTCAAGAAAATTTTACCCGAAATATTATAAGCAAGACATGAATAGAAACTTTGGCATCACACCACAGCTATATACGTCCTTCCGACTTCTGGTTTTCTAAGAATCACAAGCTTTTCATAAAGTTTGGTAACCTTAAATACGAAAGGAAGCGCAGACAAGTTTAAGCTTGTCCGTGATATGCATAATGAATAAAAGCTATAGAGAACATTAAATCACTCTTTTATTTAACAAACAATAGTAACTTACATAGCATGGCATCCTTTTTATTGTTTATGGTTTTGTTGTGAGAGACCAATATGAGAAGATCATCTTATTACAAAATCAAAGGAACTTTGTGATTTAATAGAACAATTAACCTAATCTGTTTTCATGATATGATTAACAACGAGATTATTTAAGTTGTTAACAGCATTTTTGTGCTACTGCTTTTATGCTTAACTCAATGTGCTAATTGCTAATTACACTTCACCCTATACTATTGTAAGAAAACGATGCATGAATCGAATGCCAGAAATCATACAGACCTGGATGGAAAGGATTTTCCCTTTATACGAAACCGATATTGAGATCAAACTGCTTGTATGAGAATAGATAATGAGATGAGTGATTACATGAAGATTAAGAGAGGAGTAAGACAGGGATGTGTGTTTTCACCTGATTTATTCAACCTTTACAGTGAAAAGATTTTTAGAGGCATAGAAGATTTGGAAGGGTTTTCTGTAGGAGGTAATAATTTCAACAATACGATTTGCAGATGACTCAACACTTGTTGCAGACTCAGAACAAGGTTTACAAATGCTACTAGATGACATAGTTGACCAAAGTAGAAGGAAAGGACTGGAAATAAACCTCAAGAAAACATTATACATGGCGATAAGTAAGAACCAAAGTCCCAGGTGCAAGTTGTATATTGAAATCAAGAGAAGGGTAAAAATTGCAAAAGGTACTTTTGAAAGATTACGGAAGATCTTGAAACACCACAAAATATCAATGGTTACAAAGAAGAGAGCGCTGGAAGGTTATGTAACATCTACTCTGTTATATGGTTGTGAGTGCTGGACAATATCACCATCAATACAATAGAGACTAGAAGCTGTTGAAATGTGGTTTTACAGGAGAATGATGAGAATACTATGGGTAGACCATCAAACAAATGAGGACGTTTTGAGGAAAGATGGAGCAGAAAGGTGTCTGATAAAAACAATACGTGAAAGGCAGATGAGGTTTATGGGACATATCATGAAAAAGGAAGGACTAGAAAATCTTACCCTTACAGGTCGTATTGAAGTCAAAAGAAGCAGAGGAAGACAAAGATTAACATACTTGGAAAGTCTCAAGTGTCATATTAAAAAGTGTATATCAGCAAGTGAGAAGGAAAAGGTAAAAGCTGGAGATCTGCTACATATGATGAGAGATAGGAATCTGTGGAGAACCATGATCGCCAACGTCTGGAATGGATATGGAAATAATGAAAAAATAAATTTTGAAAAATGAGTGTGAGTTTTTATTCCTATGGCACCAGTAGTGCCAACAACTGATGCAATGCAAATTTGGTCAGTGTTAGACGATTTTCACCAAATATTAGCAATACTTGACTTGACCAAATTTGGAAAGGTCTTCTCGCTGTTGATCCGATAATGCCAGTTATTCGTGTGAGAGGTGTCAGGCAAGGATTTTAGATGGGACCCCAGAAAGCTCGAAAGAGTCTTTGACTATTTTTGTCAGAGATGCTGTTTCCAAAATTTTCAGACCACTTAGAGTGGCGGTTCCAAAATTTGAGTAAATTCAAGTATACAGAGTTGATGCAACCAGCCAACTTTGCAGATCGTAAAAAGCCACTCGTCAAGATCAATTCATGAGTTACGTGAGCTGTATCTCTTTCCTTCTTTAGACAAAACTATACTGAAAAACAATTTGAACACCCTGTACAATAACAAAAAGATAGGATCCCTTCTTGACAAGCCAGTTAACAAACTGGATGTTTTACGTGCTAAGAAAAGAGCACAACGACAAACAAGATTTCCAAAGAGCGACAATATCAAGAAGAGGAACGATTCCATTCAAAAGGCAAGAATGAGTTCGTTTTGAAAGAAAATGAGATTAATATTAATCCCATAAAGGAAGGAAAATCAAATGTTCAGGATCTTTTGTCTGTGATATACCAAGCTGAGCTGACGCTCTTCCTTAAGCTGGAGTACTTCTGGAGTTTGCAGTTGTGACAACCCCTCGTGTTCAGTAGAATGAAACGAGTGGTGTCGCCTACAAGTTCTAGAATGTTACGAAAAAGAAAAGAAATGCTTGTGAATTTTCAAGTGAAACACAAGACATTGAAATTGTTTTCTGCAAAGGATTTTTTTCAAAGAAATTGAAGTTGCACGTTTTAAATCATACAGCCAACATTGGTTCGAAAGACTCTTCAGAAAGTGATTGTGTCTTGATATTGCTACCATAATGATTAATGTTTTGATATTATTTCGTTACCGTATTAAGTGATATTTTCGTGTTCCCCAACATAAGTACACTACAACGTTGTCGATTCATTCTTGTTTAGCAGAAAGAGAAAGACTGCTTTATTCATGCTAACTGGTTTACTGTATCGCTTTCTTTTCTCTGTGCCTTAATAACGTCTTAATAACGCAACAGATGATTGTAAATTTCATGTTTCATCGTTTTTAAGTCAGTTTTTAAGTCAACAAATTACTATGAAACATTTAAACAGAAACTAGTTTCCCAAGTCCGGTATTTAAAACTTAACTCTTTGTTGATAATATACACAGATGGTGTTTTGGTTACATGTACACTTGATTGTTTATTTAAGAACCATTAAGAAACAACCGTATGTGGTCGTAAAAATTTTGGGGAAGTAAACCCTGCAGCCCCAATTTTTTTCGCTGGCAGCTTCCAAATACCATATTTATTTTAATGCCAGTCACCTCTGGTATTTTTCCATTACTTTAGACTAAAGTGTGTTCTGAGCATAAATTGTATCTTTTTGTTAAAAAGGGTCATGTGGCAACTTTCTTAAAATTACTGTTCTAATACTGCAGGACATGGATATTAAGAGAGCATTACTTTTAAAAAGGGTGTGACTTGTTTCGGTTACTACTTGCCAATCCAATAATTAAATCTACCAGCAGTCCATGAACAATAATAGTGCATTAGCTATTTGTTTAAAGAAACCATCTGGTGTCAAACAGACAATAAAAGCGTTGTCAATAGAAAAAATGCATTTGTTTTGGTGCAAGCCGCAGGTAATACAGGTCTCGTAGGGAGAACAGTATTTCAAATTTACTGATTACGATTTACCTGTATAAAAATTATGAAATAATAATAATAATAATAATAATAATAATAGCATCACACATTTCTGTTTAACGGGCGGGAAAGTGGGGGAGCATCATATCTAGGTGTGTGAGCGTGGATCTCTTGTTCTGAAGGGCTGAGCACCGAGTTCTTACTTTGTTACTTAGTCCTAAGGTCTTGGGTGAAGCCTCGCTACGGAGATCGTTTTAAGCAGAATGGGTCACCTAAACTGGGAAACCTAAATAGGCCCCAACTGCAAGATCATGTGCTGTTTTTATTTACGTCAATATCACACACACTTGGATGTGATGCATGCACCTAGTTTACCCTTATCGGGCTTGTAGTCGGATGGGTTTGCTGGGGTTTCTACCCCTGAGTCTCCCATGAGCTCGTATTGCTCCAATAATAATAATAATGGGATCTTTGCAGGGAAAATGGACTGGAGCGTCAAGAAAAGTGGTATGAACCTACTCCCGAAGGGGCTATCGAAAATGATGACGTCAAACTTCTTTGGGATATCAGTGTACAGTGTGACAATGTAATAGAGGCTCGGAGGTCAGACATTGTCTTAAGTGATAAGAAAAAGAGAAGTTGTATTATTTTTGATATTGCAGTGCCTGCGAATGGAAGGGTAGAGGAAAAGGAAAAAGAAAACGTTGAGAGATATTAGGACTTAAAGAGGGAAGTAGCAAGACTTTAGAAAATGAAGAAAGTTCAAGTAGTGCCAGTAGTAATAGGAGCACTTGCAAGTGTAACTAAAGGATTTGAGAAGTGGTTTGAGAAGATTGGTATTCCATGTAACATTGCAGATACAGTACTCCCTCCCAATAGTGATCCCCCCGAATGACGGTTCCCTCCCTATTACAAGCGATTTTCTGTGCCCGCAACTTTTCCCTTGTATACAGGTATTTCATTAAAGCGTGCCTCCGAATAACGATCACCCCGTAACTCGAACAACGAACACAAAATCGTGAAATTTTCCTCCAAAAAAGGTAGCTGTATCACTTGGATAATTGTAACTGTGTCTTGTTCCTGTCAGTTTGAGTTAAAAAAGGTGTGAGACAACAATAATGACAGGTACTTCTCGACAAATTTTATTATTGATTGATGACATTTGCTAATGATGCGTCCATTTATTCGCAAAGCTAACAATCGAAACAAAACATTTGTAGACTGAGTGGGTGTTTTTTACAGTGCGCACATTGCATTAACGATTTCTCCACTCCGTTGTAGAAACAGTACTCGTTTCCTGTGATAATAAAGTTTTATTAGATGAATCGACTAATACGTTCAATTGCAGTGAAAATGTCCAAGCTTAAGTTTTTAACGTTAGAAGAAAAAGTGGAAGTTATCAGATTAAAGGAAGAAAGCTCAGAACTCACTCTGAAGGATTCAAAGTAGGAAAGACACAAATTCAAGGTGTCTTGAGCAGCCGAGCTGATATTTTACGTTTATGGGAGACCGGAGAGGGAAGGGCAGGACAGAAGCAGCTTAAGATAAGGAAGGCTACATAAGATGCTATAAATGATGCCCTTTGGCACTGGTTCCGGAAAGTTAAAGCCAACAATATTCCAGTGCCAGGAAAGCTTGTCCAAGAGCAAGCAAAAAATATCGCAACTAAATGGGGTATGAGAACTTCACTGCCTCCAATGGCTGGTTGTACAAGTGCCAGTGTCGCCACAACGTGCGCCTAACCGTACTCGCAGGGAAAGCTGCCGACGTAAACAATGAGGTGATAGAGGACTGGAAGAAGAGGCTACCTTCTATCTGTCAAGGTTACAGTTTGAGCGATATCTTCAACGCCGACGACGCTGGCCTTTTCTGCCGTGCATTGCCAACCAGATCACTAACAGAGAGGAAAGAAAAGAGTACAGGAGGCAAAAAAGCGAAAGAGAGGATAACAGACCTCTTATGCTGTTCAGCATTGGGTGAGAAACTAACACCATTCATAATAGGCTAAATGTTCTGAATCACGTGGTGAATCTATGTCAAGTAAAGTCAACAGAGATAAAAAGCAACGTAACTAACTAGATGAATTATATGATCTATGTGCTAAGATAACTGTTAAACACAATATTAATCGGTTCAATATATTCAAAAAAAAAAGAAACGTATCTAAATACATATCAATAACAACTTGATATACATGATATATATGAACTTGATGAACAATCTTACTATGATTCATTTAAGTAATCTTTCACTAATTTATCTTGTATTTCAATCATCTCTCTCATTGCTTTCTCTTTGTTTTTACCAGTTCTTCTCTTGTGTGTTATTAACTTATTATTTACTTTATACATAATCCCATAACCTTCTTTTGTCTCTTTTATTCTAAATCTACCTTCTTTCAACTCTTTTACTTTATCTCCTGTAAACAATTTATTATATCCTACTTTTATCTCTTTTTTTACTTCTTTACCTCTTTTATTAACACATTCCATCTTCTTTATATACTTTTTCTCATATTCTTTTGCTTCTTTCAAACTGAAACATGGTACATTAGCTAACAGTTCTATCTTTGGTTTAATGAATCCTTTCACTAAACGCTTATCATCTTTCATATGTCTTTCTAAAATACTACTCAACTCTCCACATGTATGTCCTATATATACTTAAGATATATACTTAAGTATATGCTTATATACTTTCTTTATCATCAACTGTGCTTTCGCTTATCTTATATATCGTACAGTAACGATATTTGTTAGTTATCAGACCAAATTTATATACTTCTTTATCCACATCTACATACTTACCCTTAACACTTTTTACTTGATTTTTGCTGGATATTTTATTGGATATTTACTGAATAAAATACATAATTTAGCTGATGAGCATGACTGTTACGTTATAAAAGATATAGGAGATGCTGATATAATACGTGAAAAGAAGATATCAATTCGTGAGATACCAATGAATAGTAAAGCATTTATAGACGAAGTATTAGAGAGTATAAACGATAAAACAATAAAGATGAAAGGAAACTGTGTTATACAGTATATCTGGAAGGTATGTTGTGGACAATATGGTTTTAAGAATACTAGTTACGATACATTAGTAGATGAAATGGGTAAAAGTAGTAATAAAACTACAGACGATATAATAAGATGGAGAAATAAATATCATAGAAATATTAGTATATATGTGTTAAACCCATTATATGATACAGTAATATGTGAACCTTCAATCAACGATAAGGGTAGAATAACATTGTTATATATGTGTAAAGATAATCATTGTTATCCAATACGGAATGATGATATAATTACTAATGTTGCAAAAGGAGGAAAGAAGCTACTTAACTTCAGAGGGATGGTAAATTATGTCAAAAACGTATATCTAGAATGTGATGAAGATAAAGCTGGAGAATATGATATATTGTTAGTGGCATTGTGTTTAGAACATTTGTTGATTATTGTTATAATAAGTTTGGAAGTGATGCGAAACATTTGATAAATATGTGAGTAGGTGTATGTGGATGTAAATACGAATATAGCAAATTAGCATTTATGACTAATAGTTTATTGGATATAATGGGGATATGGGCAGACAAAATGATACATCCATCAATACATCATTTAGGTGAAACTTATCTAGTAACGTTAAGCAACAGCCTGTTAACGTTGAACAATATGACTAATATATATAGGCATGTAGTAGATTGTCGTGTAAGAAAAGTTATTGAACATTTATACGAGATATGGAAGAGAGATAGAGATAGTGTGTTATGTGGAATAAGCACTGATTGTATAATGGTATATAGTAATGTAGTATATAAGTTAAAAGTTAAAACTGATAAAGAAAATATGGTGGATTTAGGTAAATTATTCGTTGAAAAATTCAAAGGTTTACCATTTAGTAGAAAAGAGAGATACGATGATTTCCCAATGTTACCATATAAGAGAATTGGGTGAGGTACTATATATTACGGTACAGCAGGTAGCGGTAAAAGAAGAAAGTTAGTAGAGATGATGAAAGAAGATGATATAGTGTTATGTTTTACAAATAAAGCATGCGATAATATACGAAAGAATAATAATTATGGTAACATATTCAATTTTGATAGTTACTTCAATGAACATAGTTGTTGGAAAGAACACCTTAAAAAGTTAGGTAAGAAAAGGAGATTGATAGATAAATTTAGTATGATACCAAATAAGGTCATGAATGTTATATATAAATGTTGAGAGAAGAATGATAATGAAGTGATAATGATCGGGGATTGTAATCAATGTGACCCAGTAGATGAATGCGTTTACGACTATATGAATAGTATAAGCGTTAAACAAACGTGTCCTAAAAGAGTAAAGTTAGAATATAAAGGATATAGATATGATGAACGAATGTATGATATATTGGAAAAATTCAGAGAAAATGGAGTGGTGGATGGAGTAAAAAGTGGAGCTATAAAGAGGTTATACATACGTTATTTCAATGAAACAAGAAAGAGAGTAAACAAGAAATGTGGTAAAAAATATGGAGTAGTGGAGAAATACTTGAGTTCAGATGTATGTAAATATAAGATAGGAGTAGGTTCACCAGTTATAAGCGAGTCGAACTTTGCTGTGTTTCCCCCTGAGCACTTTTCTCCTTTCAGATGAAGGGTTTTGCTTGTTAGACATTGGTAGAATAAGCCTTATTCATTGGCATTGAAAATGTTTTTCAATGCGTACTGGGACAGGATCGTTGCCAATGTTGTCTCCGTCCATGGTGCCTCAGTTACCGATTTCGATTCCCCAACGGTACTTTTACACGATATACCGTACCTGAAATAAGATTTAAAATTTATTTGTACATTTCTCGTTTCCTTTGTAGTGTTTACAGGCCTTAGGGAGGGGACAAAATTTACGGGAAAATAATGCAGGCAATAGTAAATTTGAGGTACAAAAAAAACCCTTTTTGCCCCCCATTCACTCCAGAATAAAACACTCCCTGTCTCTCCCCATTTCTTTTATACAAAATCGTTCCGATAAGTTCCCCCCCCCCTTAAACATTCATTTATCAGATTCGAATGAGAGAGATTCGAATGGAGGAAAAACATTTGAATTTTCTCATGCAACTATTTTTTGTGAAAGAAAGAAGTTTGAAAGGTGAAAGAAAGCATGACAATGGCAGTCGAATTAAAGGTAGAAGACATTCTTTCTTGTGAAGAAATTCCAATTGTCAAACTTATTCCGTATGAAATTAATGCTTTTTTCATGGGTTATCACGTTTATAAAAACAATTTGATCCCCTCAGTTGGAGATGAATTTCACGGCTTCATGGAGTCGACGAATAAAATGGAAAAATACGCAGCAGCTGTCAAAAAAAATAATGGAGAAGTTATTGGTCATCCCCCGCTCGGAAAGTTTGGAAAATTTGCAAAAACTGTTTACTATTTTCTAAAGACTGACAAAAGCCATGGTTGCACGATTTCCGTCACTGGGAAAGCCATAAATGCTGGTGATGGCCTTGGGGTGAAAGTTCCATGTCAAATATTCTTTCTTGCCAAAAGAAAGTTTATCGATATTTTACAAGAAAAGCTACCAACACTTTTGTAAAACTTATGTAATTTTCCAAGAATAAAAAGAGCGGACTTATCTTTTTTTTCCATTTTGTTTAATTATCCCTTCTGAGGCTTGAAATTTGACACCCAATTCGTTAGCAAACTCGACAGCTTTTTCCTTTAACATCGATCCACTGATAGGAACGTTCTCACTTCTTAGAATGAATAGCCATTTGTAAACAGCTTTGTTGATTTGCTCGTACTTTTCTGGTATGATTCGTTTTGATAACTTGCTGCTGTCAAATTAATGGAAAATATGGTTTGTTTGTTTTTTCACGTTGAGCACCACTGGGAATAACGCTTTTCGAAACTTGTAGCGTGATGACAGCAACAACCAACTCTTGCTACTGCTCCCCAGGGCAGGGGTGTTAAGTATCCTACTGGAGAGCAACCTAACATTGCAAAACAGACGATCGTAATCGGACACTGGAACGTAAGATCACTCTATGCGACAGAAAAATTAAAAGAACTAACGTATGAGCTGGAAAACTACAGATGGCACATTTTAGGACTCTCAGAAACGAGGTGGAATGGGATTGGTGAACACACAACAGAAGAGGGTCATAAACTTTGGAATAGTGGAGAAGACCACTACCATCAGAAAGGAGTAGGAATATTAGTGAACAAAGCTATCAAGTCTTCAGTCCTTGAATGCGAACCTATTTCAAGCAGATGTATAATACTTCAAATCAGTGCCAAGCCTCGCAATTTGACCATCATCCAAGTCTACGCCCCCACAAGCGACCACAGCGAAGTTGAAATCGAAGAATTCTATCAAGAAATAGAAGAAGCCATCAGTGTGGTGCCAAGGAAAGATATACTGATAGTACAGGGAGATTGGAATGAAAAAGTTGGGGGGAGCTACGACGAGTGGAAAGGAACTGTTGGAAAACATGC
>RDPX01000182.1:1595330-1611455 GCA_003991215.1 Morbakka virulenta | reverse complement strand
CACTAAACGCAACATAATTTACTTCAAATTCCTTTCCAACCTTGAAAATTAACCCCTTGCAGCAAAACTAGAAAAATGTTAAAATTCTGTCCCCTTGCTCTAAAATCACCATATATGACCTCAAAATTCTTTCTCACCATGAAATTTAACCCCTAGCAGCAAAATTAGAAAAATGTCAAAAATCCGTCCCCGAGCCCTAAAATCACCATAAATGACCTCAAAAATCTTTCTCACCATGAAATTTAACCCCTAGCAGCAAAATTAGAAAAATGTCAAAAATCCGTCCCCTAGCCTAAAATCACCAAAAATGACCTCAAAAATCTTTTTCACCATGAAATTTAACCGCCAGCAGCAAAATTAGAAAAATGTCAAAAAAAAGTGACCGTGAATAAATATTTTGACCACGAAGAATCTCAGCATTACGAGATATTGATATGCAAATTTATGGAAATGAGTTTTTAATTATGCTACGTATTCATACTTATGCGGACGTTTCTCTCACACTGTAGAGAAATATGCAACAAGAAATTAAATTACCAATCCTCTAACATTTCTTCATCCCACTTCAACCTAACTGACTCTGTGTAGGCAAGAGCTCTCAAACGTCTAAAACAGAAGTTGTCACCTCTTTTACATCATAACTCCCTCAATATATATGCAAAGTGCATAAACCCATATATTTTCTAAATCCTCAAACCTCCCTCATTTCAAATCTTCTACCCATTTTAAACCAAAACCTATCATATAAACATAAATCTACTAGAATACAACAAACAACCAAGTTCACCCGCCCGCCCACTCCACCGCCAATATTCAAAACTCTTTTAAAATAAATTTAGAATAATTCAGAATAATTTAGAATAATTTAGAATAATTCAGAACAATTCAGAATAATTTAGAACAATACACAACAATTCAGTCAAATTGAATAACTTTTTTTTATATTACACCATAGTATCTGTATATATCTGCAATTCCTGGAAATAGCTTTCGAATCGTCTGAGAAAGTATTAGTTTAGGTTTACTTTTGGTTTTGTGTTTCTCAACAACTATATTTTCCTGGTTATCTAAGGTTACACGAACTTTGTAGTTATCTTTTAGAAGTTGCTTAACTCGCTGAATATGATCATTGAAGTTTGCAATTACTGGTGTTTGTTTCATTATTATTAATATCTTAGATTTACACTAACTTCACTACTTTGGTTTTGACTGACAACGTCCAATAGGAGCGAATGCAATGTCATTTCGGATTCTTAGCTAACTTAAAATAGGATATTCAGTAGTGGTATTTTTGATAAAACAGGTATTGGTTTTCCAATTAAATTTGATAGTAATCCAGAACCATCCTGTAAATCATTTTTACCTAGAAACCTAAACATCTTTGTATTGCATTTCGAACACTTTCCAGATAGAGCAACTCGATTATTTTTCGTTTTTACAAGGGAGGGTTTTCCATTCCATGATTGTTTTGAACGGCACTTGACACAATAACTTTTGTCCATTATTATAATTAGTTTAGATTAATAATCTTTTTAGAGAGATAGAATATATAAGTATAGGAAATGAGTAGCAACCTGAGATCAATCTACTGTAGCCCCTGTGAAGAATTAAATAAATATGTTATATTAAAGATGTATCCTGAAACAATCAAACATTGTAAGGGGAGTATAAGACTTACTAAAAGTAACAAATATGAATTAAGTATACCCAATATGTTTTACAAAACCTTTTCATCATATGGAGAGGCATTATTAGAATATTATCAAAAGAATGTTGTGTATAGTTTTCCAATTAAGAATATTATTTATGATTTAGGAGATTATTTCGAAGTATGCTTATCACAACATCAGCATATGAAATTTGATAAAGAAGACCTAGACATGGTCAGAAATTTAGTTATATATATGCATGTAGAAAAACTGAAAACATATATTATGCAAAGCAAAGTCCAAATTTATACATTCATAATGTTATATTAAATTTCAATCCAATTCAAAATCAATTAACAATAGATCACATAAATGGTGATACACTAGATAATCGTAAAATTAATTTAAGAATTGCTAATACATCAACTCATTGTAGAAATACAAGAATAACAAATAATACAACAGGCATACCTAATTTATCATATTATAAATCTAAAAATGCTTTTGTTGGTGGTTTTATATATAATGGTGTTAAATATAGAAGGTCTTTTGCATGTAATAAATATCCTAACGCAAGGGAATTAGCAATACAATGGCTTGAGCAGAAGAAAGCGGAAATTATACCTGAACACGAAAGAGTTACTAGAAATTTACTGCATGCCTAATCGTTTCATGACAACTTCATTATTTTGTTTAAAGTTACTTGGTGAATAATTTAATAACCATGTTAAGTATGTGTCATAATTAGTTACACTCTCCAAAAAGTCAATGGCAAAATATCCACATTTAACTGAATCAAAATCTTGTATTCGATAGGTATTGTAAATTATTTCATCATCCCTAGTCTTAGCCAATGTTAACGCTTCAGGTAACATATCCATACCAAATGAGTCAAAATACATCGTATAACCATTTATATTCTTTAAAGCTACAAAGTGCTCACCCTTACCTCTATGGTCATCAGAGTTAATAATGAAAATATCACCATTGCTTAGTTTCTTAGGCAATTTATCACGTGGATAATGAACTCGCTTTCCAAAATAACCGTCAATGTCAAAGTTACTTAGAGCTTTTCCATTTGCCTTCTCTAGTCAATCTTTATTACCCGATCGTTTTAGCCCCTTTCTAGCACGTTTAATTCCTGATCCTAACAATGAAGGGATCAAACTTGCAGCAAGACCTCCAAGCAAAGCTGAAATGAATCCCCCTCGCTGCTCTTTAATATCAGTATTCATTTTAGTTACAAATCCAGGCTTTACAATTTTCTGACATTCACAAACATTACCTAACTCCATAACTTTCTTTAAATCAGCTTTATTAAGTTTAATAGACCCACCTACACGTCTTATTCCTTTTCCTTTGGTTGCTTTATGTGTTAATCCGCTAGCCAATCCTGAAAGTGCTCTAAGTCCCAAAGTTGAAGCTACTTTAGGCAATACCTTCTTAACAAAAGGTAAAGCAAGTTTGAAGATACTTGCAATCCCAGTACCTTCCTGAACCTTACTTTCATCGATATCAAGTAAGCTCATAAGCTTTACAATTTCAGTGTTAATCTTAGCCTTTTCAGCTGGTGTTACAGCAAGACTAACTTCCTTTACTTTCTCAGAAATATCTCTTCGCTTACTTCTCTTAGGATTTGCAGTAGCACCTTCTTCCAGTGGGGGTGAAGTGTCCTTACCATATTTAGCTTCTAATTTACTAGGACTCATTTCCTTCTTCACAACCTTTCCCATGGACTTTAGTTGTGTCATGCTTAAATTAAGCCTAATTTTTTTGTCACCACTCAATTTCTTGATCTTATTTACCTGTGTGTCAGTTAAATTTAGTGTTGCATTACCATTTCCTTCAGCAATGTGATTCATACCAACTTGAATTACAGTATCAGCACCATTTCTAATAGCACTTCGAATTTTAGTAAGTTGACTATCACTTAACATAAAATGAACGCTTTTGTATACAGTCATTATTATAAGATAATTAGATTGTCTTAGTGTTTTGTGGGTTGGCAAAGTCCAATTTAGTTCTCTTATTCTTCACAAGGACAACAAGTAGCCTTCCGTTAGCACTAGGAGTTCCACGAAGTCTTATGGTTTGTACAACATTAGGATCACTTTCGAAAATTTCCTGTCGGCTTAGGTCAATAGCATACAGTCTTGAAAGAGTAAGCCAATCGGTGTATGGTAAAAGCGAACCAGTATTCACGTCTTTACCTTGAGAATTAAAGTTTTCAGCTACAAGATCATAAGCTTCTTGATCAGTTGCAACATTCATATTATAAAGATCTCTGGAGTCAATTTCAACATTAAAATTCCTAACTGAAACGTTACTTCCGGTTTGTACATACTCTTGATCATCAACATGTTCATGTACCATAAACATAAGTTTTCGAACTCCAACAAGGTTTGTTCCAAGTAACACCTGAAATTGTGTGTTTGCTGTAACATTTGTATTAGTAAGCACGTAGTCTGCTTCATCCCATTCCATTGTTTTTATAAATTTGCCAGAACCAATAGCCTTCATAAGGGAACTGTTTTCAGCAGTAGGTAGTACAACTTCAGGAACAATTAGTTGAGCACTAGTCATTGTCAGCGCAGATGCTTCAGCACCATTTCTGAAAATTACACGATTGTTTTGGTTAAGAGCTACTTCAATTTCAACTAGCTGATTAATGATAGGAAAGTTAAGACGTCTACAGAATTGGGAAATATATTTTAGAGGAACAACATATCGCACTACAAATCGAGCAGGCAAGCCTCCGCCTGCAGCTGTTACATTAGCTAGGTCAGCACCTCCAATAGTCGCTCTTAGAGTTGCAACAGCTTCATTGTCAGCACCATTTAAAGCCTTGTCTTTAACGAAAGCCCAACGTAGGGCATTAGACGAAGCGTAATCTGAAGAATATTCTAGCATGTTAAACCAAGTTGTACTGATATCTGGTCTTCTATTATGTTCAACTTCATTATTATTAAACGATATCTTCACATCTGAAAATATACTATTAGAACCATATTGAATTGACACAATGTCATTATTTGCAAGAGCAGTTGCAGTTGTAGAAGAAATGTATCCATCAAACAGAATGAAACCATCAGAATAGTCAATTAGTTTATTAACCAGAGAGTGACATGTAAACTTTACTCGATTAGATCCTGGTTGAAGAACTGAATCATATACACGAACTTTGTCCTTCTTGACGTAATTCTTATATTTCTGTTGTTCGTTAAAGAGAGAGTGAATTTCGTAACTATCCATATTATCATAGGTTTAGATTTCTATTTACGTCGTAAACCTTTACCTCTAAACAATCCATTTCCATAAATTTCATCTAGTAGTTTCCTAGAAGATTTCGATGTTACTTTAGGTTTTACTTCTTCAACTGGTTTATTTACACTTGTCTTCTTGTCACTAAGTACCTTATTCACCAATTTATCAGCAGCCTTCTCACCAACCTTCTTACCAGCTGTACTAGCAAAACTTTTCCCTGCTTCAACAGCAATATCTTTAGCTGCTTTACTTGTAACTAGGTCTTTAACAAAATTCATAGCATCTCCAAAAATGCCATTTCCAACATATGCAAATTCACTGTCTTGTGTCACATATCCATGACTCGGAACGTATACTGTTTGACGCATTATTATAAGTGTATTAGATTAATTAGCGGCTTTAATCTGTAATTCTACTAATATACGGTCTTCGACGTCTAAAGCTCTCCCATCTTGATCTGTAAAGTATACTTCTATAGAACTGAAACTAGCATTTCTACAATATCGATTCTGTGGATAGTTTGGACTAATCGAAAGTAAACTCCCAAAGGAATTATTTGGAACAAACCCATGCAAAATGCTTGAATCATGTGTAACACGGTTGTCTACTAAATTACAATGAATAAGTACTGTATCAACTCTTTCTAGTTTTGGAACTAAATTTCCGTTTACTTCTGTTCCAGTGATGTTAATTTGAGTTGAATCAAATCCTAAAGTTTCCCTTAATCCAGTATTCATTGAGAACCTATAATCTGCTGAAACAGTTAAAGTTACTCTATTGTAAACTGGATTTGCGTAGAGATTAATATCAAACGTATCGTCACCGTTATCATGTTTGTTTAGGGTCATAATGTGATGAATGAAGTTATTAATATCCCTCACTGAATATGAACCATCTGGAATAGTTGCTTGTACAGTGACATTTGTAGATATATGTGTATATGTGAATTCGGTATTACCGTATTCAGCTTTGAAATTCTTCCAATTATAGTAAATTGAACAATGCGAAAGCGAAATTAGATCATTGTCCAACTTTAAGTCACTAGTCAAATTTAATCGAAGTTTGTGACTTTCGGTTGCTTGAGCATTAGCAGTATTCAAGACAATAGAGTTCATTATTATTAGTTAGTTAGATTCATTAAGCTTCGATAAACAGACTTATTTAGTTTCTTGTTCTTATACAAATACTGTAGAATATCTGCAAGTTCGTTCTTTAGAGCTTTGTTTCCGTTACCAGATTCAATGGAACCGATTAATAGTTTAAGCCTTTCCTGTAAGTCAGCTAAAGTTGTCATAATCCCCTTACCAGATTTTGTCATTTCCTTAGCCTTAATAACAGCTACTAATCGTTTTCTATACTTAACAATCTCATCTCTAGTATTAGCAGCATTTAAATCAGATATTGCTTTACCATTCAATGTCCTTATTTCAGCTTTTAACCTTTCGTTTAGCATATTCTACTCCCGTTCATCTGTACGATGAAAATGATTATTTAGACTTCCATAAGTTTCTAGAATATCTTTATCTATATCGTCATCAAACTTAAGTGAATAACCTTCTGCACTTTCAACTCTTTCTGCATCTTCAACTCTTTCTGGTAACGCTATAGATAAATCAGTCTTTGGTATTTTCAATAGATCTCTAATATCTTCAAGTAATTCAATGCCTCCTTCAGCTCTATTAGCAATTGCACGTAACTGTTCAACTATTTCTGTATTATCTGGTTTATCAACAATAGCTTGTAATCGATTAACTATTTCCTGATTTGTTTCACGTTGTTCCTCTTTGTCTTTACGCTCTTTGATAACTTGCTTTTCAGATTGCTGAGTAATCAATGCTTGGTAAATTGGATCTCTTGGTACTAGTTCGGTTTCACTCAATATTTCAGCTTTAACAATCTTTCCTTGTCGAACGGCATCAACAACAGCATTTTGTTTATTTAGATCTCTTCTAACCTGTTGTGATCTAGCTTTCAAATCGTAATCAATTTTTCTAGGCATTATTTTTTAAACATTAGATTATTCTATATTTATATGGACGACATTCAAACGTTTAGACGACTTCGTAAACAACGGAAAATTGAAGCTTCAATAATTGTATAAAGTATTGATACCAGCACAATTAACTTCAAAGAACGTGGAAATTACGTGTTTAGATCACCTTATGAACGCAAATATCACTTTGGAGAGCTCTTTAATCGCTTGCTTTGTCAAGAGAAGAATAAACCAGATTCAGATGAAATTCAATCTATTCGTGAGAAATTAAGTGACTATTCGAAGAAATCGATTTACAAAGTTTGTACCTATAATCAACGTAAGCATCTAGTCTATATTTGGCACACTTTAAACGAAACTATACCTCCAAATGTAACCTCTCAAATTATAACGATGAAAGAGACAATTCTATATAATCTCAACGCTTTCTGTTCGAGAATAGGAACTAACAAGGCCTACAAATATCAGTTAGTAATCGATGTAATTTGTGAACATTTCAAGTTTGATGTAATTCGAAACTTATTATGTTTTAAGAATAATCTAAAACAAAGAGAGAAAGTTAGAGACGTATTGCAGTTTAGTTAATTGGATCACGAAATTCTTGTGAAACATCATTTTAGGATCAGAAGTTACGTTGTCTATTAATAGAAAGCTTTGACCGTCTTTGGTCGCTTTTCGATACATATCTTTGAAAGTTTCAGAGTCGAATGAACCTGATTGATCAGTACTAATGTTAATTAGATCTCGACCACGAATTCCTGGCATGAAAATGAAGTAATTCGAATTAATTCTAACATCACGTGGAACAGCATGATAACGTTGTGTTAAGAAGCAAATTGTACAGTTTTGCTTCCTAGAGCGAATGAATAACTCTGAAACTTTAGATAGATCCCTTTCCGCTGTTAAATCGTCTAGAATTATTAGATTTTGAATTGTATCATCAATTGAATCAACGTGAACAATGTCATCAACTGAATTAGAGTATTCTATTAGATTTTGACCAAGTTTGCTAGATTTACTATTCCACTCATCTATAAGCCATTGATATAAGGGTTCGTCTAGTTTCTTCGCGTAAAGGTAAATCTTATGGAAGTTCTTAGCTTCTTCAATCATCCATATCAAACTTGACGTTTTACCACTCCCAGACGAACCTACGAAAACTATTCGAGCTGGATGTTTGGGTGTATATTTGTTCGGATTATGAAATTCATCTTTAAGATATTTCTTCGGAATCAATTTGTATATGTTTGGTCGTTGTGACATTATTATTAAAGGTTAGATTAAATCTAAGACATATTAATAACGAATAATGCTCAGAATTTAGCAGTACTGACAAGTCAAGATTATATGATTCAAAATATTTTAGATAAGTCTGGAAAGACTGGAAAAGGCTTTGACATTCATAAATTAATTGGAAAGCTTCCTAGACCTAAACAGGGCTGGGCTTTGCCTGGATATCGCTTCTGCGGCCCTTTCAATCCTCTTGATGAACAAGTTGATGAAGATGGAAATCCATTACTTGGGAGTGAACCTAAGAATCAAGTTGATAATATTTGTAGAATTCACGACAATGCGTATGGAAAAGCACGAAATCAGGCAGACAAACACAAAGCTGATGATGTCATGTTAAAGCAACTTAGAGAAATGAAGCCTAAAGGATTCCGTGAAAAGCTTGATCGGAGGCTAATTCAAGCAACTAATGGAGCCAAGAGAAAACTTGGTCTAGGACTTACAAGTGAGCAAAAGCAAATTATTGATAATCTATTTCAGTAATAATAATGACTACTTTAACAGATGAACAGCGCAAACTTTTAGATGAATTATACTATAACCCCAAAACCGGTTATACAGGTATTAATGAATTAGCTCGTAGAGCGAAAAAACCAGCTTCCTTAGTGAAGCAATATCTCCAGGAACAACCTACTTATACAAAACACAAACCCGCTTTACAAAAGTTTCCAACTCGTCGTGTAATAGTACATTCACTTGATCATCAACATCAAGCTGATTTAGCTGACATGCGTTCATTATCATCAGAAAATGATGGTTACAATTATATAATGACAGTAATCGATGTTCTTTCAAATATGCTTATGCTGTTCCAATTAAACGTAAAACTGGAAATTTCATAACTGAAGCCTTCAGAACCATTTACAAAGATAGAAAACCTAAACTTCTTCAAACAGATAAAGGCGTTGAGTTCATTAACAAAGATACTAAGAAACTTTTGAAAGAATTAGAAATCGATTGGTTTGCAACTGAAAATGAAACCAAAGCACAAATTGTTGAACGATTCAATAGAACTTTAAAAGATCGGATGTATAAGTATTTTACAGCTAATGACACAAAACGATGGATTGACGTCCTTCCAGATTTAGTTCATAACTACAACACAAGTTATCACAGTTCGATCAAGATGACAGCAACAGAAGCTGTAGAAAATCCACAGAAAGCTTGGGAAAATCTTTATGGAGACACGAAAACAAAGTCATCACCAAAATTTTCTCCAGGAGACTTTGTTCGCATAAGCAAATATCGAGGCAAATTTAAGAGAGGTTATACAGCAAACTTCACAGATGAAGTCTTTGTTGTCACTGATGTACTCAATACAACACCAGTAACATACCAAATTGCTGACACCCGTAAAGCTGAGAAAATTATAGGAACTTTCTATGCTTCTGAATTATCTCTTTTCAAGCCAAGGAAAGCAGAAGATATTATATTTCGAAAATAATCTAAAGTAATATAATAACAATGACTTCAAATAATGTGTTTATAAGTGAGATATGGGATGATGTAATTAATACTAATTCTGGATTAACAATGGCTCAAGTTTCAACTTTCGTAACTGCAGAAATAACCAAAGATACAGCAGATTTAGTGAAAATTGATGGTTCTAGAGCTATGACTGGAAACTTCGATATAAATCAAAACAAATTTCAAAATGTAACTGAACTATTACCTCCAAACGGTGGTGATATTATTACTGTAGATGGTTCCTTCAACATGAAAAATTACAACTTAAATAATATACAAGCTTTGAATGCAGTACCTAATACATCTTTAAAATTTAATTCAAATGTTGATATGGGAGGTAAAACAATTAATCTTCAAAATGGTGAAATAATCAATACAAAAGAATTCAAAGTGATAATGCTTTAGCAGCTGTAAAATCTGTAAGATATAATTATAATATTATTACACCAATTTACGAAAAGTCACATGTCAACCTATGTCCAGTTCCAGGTCAAATTTGTACAGCGTCATCACATTATTCAAAATCAACTACTCCTGATAAAGCGTTTGATAGTAATTCTTCTACACAGTGGATAATCGCAAGTCCTGGTACGCGACAAGAATGGATTAAAATTCAGTTTCCTCGACCTGTTCAAATATGGATAATTACTTTAAAACCCCGAACTGGAACTCAACAAGCAACTCATGTTTTAACTCATTATTGGCTTGACGGATCAAACGATGATGTAACTTATGAACGCTTTATGGAATCTACTAATCATACTAGTTCAACTAGATCATTTGAATTAAACTTCACAAAACCATATCTTTACTATAGACTAACAGGTGTAGGAAATTTTCATTATGGCTTATCTGAAATCGAACTATATGAAGTTATCCCAGTAAATAAGACATACGTTGATAACCTAACAGCTCTTAAAGCTAACGGTGGTATTATTAGACAAACTAATCAACTAGAACTAGATTCAGATGTTGTTAAATATTCTTATCCAAATTCTCTACCTGCATTATCTAGACATCCTATGATTGCGATGTTTGATTCCGTGGGAGATAAACATTTCTCTAGTAGTCCATTTACCATTCCTATCTCAACTGTTTCATCAATTACTCAACCTAATGAATTAGTTTCAAACAAATATGTAACTGATAAGTTTCTAACCAAAGGTGACTTTGAAATAGCATCAGCTTTAGAGGGAATTCCTGTATCAACGGGAATGGTGATGGCACTTGTACCAACAATCAAAAATTGTGTAATGGATACATTTGGATCTGTTTCATCGATAACTGATCCTATAACAGGAGTTACTTTAACTGCTCCTGATGTGTCAAAGGAACCTAATTACGTTGTATTATCTAACGGTTTAAATTATTTAAATTTCAATAGTGCAGACTTGAGAAAAGAATCATTTTCAGTCATTGATTTAGCAGGTAATAATGGTAACACAACAACATTCTTCCTGATAGTAAACACTCATCAGACTAAAAACCAAAGTCATTTCTCATGGATGAAAGGTACATCAGGAAATTATGATCCAAACAATAGATTTGGAGTTCATCTTCCGTGGGGAAACAATCATGCTTATCTTGACTATACTTCAACTGGAGCTGGGAGAATTGATATGGATTACTCTAGTAATTTTAATCAAATTGTAGGCTCAGTAGTAATATGGACTTTTGTAACCGATGGAACAACAACACATGTGTTCTTGAATGGAAATATTGAGAAATTTCAAAATATGACTGTTTCGTTTCTATCAACAGATGTTGGTAGATTTATGCTTGGATCCAGTGATTATAGTGGCGTTTATAGTCATGCAATTATGGATTTCTATGGCTTATTCTTCTATAACAGAGCTTTATCACCTACAGAATTATATCAAATGCATACCTATTTAAAGCAAAGATTTAAAATCTAATCTATATATAATAGATGTATTTGACATTTTCAAGAGAGACTAAACAGTTGATATCATTCAGTAATGAATTAAGTTTAACTTCTAATATTTCAGTTGAAAATATAGTTTACTACGATGATTATATAATTATTGAAAATGTTGATTCTATTGAAACAACATTCGATGAAGTAATGAATGTAGATATGATTGTTCCAGGTCAATATGAATTATCTGAAAGTAAGGAAAATTTAGTTAATGTTTATCTCAGAAAAGTATTTGCTAAAAACAAAATATACTAATATATAAGGAGATTATTTAATAAGATATCTGATAACGTTGATATTGGATATATGATGGAAATGAAACGACTTGCAAGTGATGTAATAAAGAGTCGTTCAAAAAGAAATAAACGTGAATTATTTGAGCGATACGGTTCTATCATCGGTAGTGATTTAAATTATGCAGAATTAGCGGAACAATTATACAATGTTTATAAGGATAAACTTGTTAAATTAAATACTCTTTATGCATATCAAAGGAAACTTTTACAAGATATTGAACGAAGTCAAACTGTTGATCAAGTTGATAAAGTTTTAGAAGACTTCTTTGAAATTCAGATATTATTATAATTTTAATCTAAATGTAATTTATATATGGTTGAAGCAAGTGCGCCTACATATCCTGATTTAGTAAGTTTTAAAGTTGATGAAAATATGCCGTTTCAATCACCTAAAAATGAGAATGGCGGACATGGTATTAGATTAAGAGAAATAAACAGAATTCGTGACAAATTGGAACGTGACTTGAATACTCGTAGAAATTTGTCAAAGCATTACAAAAGATTTTTCAATGCATTACATGGAATATCAATTGGTTCTGGAAGTGTTGCTACGGTTTTAGCAGGTGTGACTCTGGGCGTAATGTCAAATCCAGTAGCTGTCTTACCTTTGGCAATTACCAACGTATCACTTGGAGCTATAGGAACGGTGTTTGGAATTTGGAGTAAAATGCTTAACGAATTGACAAACACCAGCGTTTACACTTGCTTGCTAGCGGTACTTTAAGGAATATAAACGAAATTTTAAGTGAAGGATTAAAAGATAGTCATATCAACAATAATGAATTTCGATTGGTTTTATCTGTGTATCAAGACTATCTCTGGGATTGTAAATCTCAGTCAGATGTTTTCACTACGAATAGTTTAATTGAGAAAGACCAGATAATTCGTAAAATAAATGACGCCTTAGACAAGTAAATTCTACGAAATATAATGATTACCTTTTGCTATATTTTCAGAAGCGTACAAGGGTTGCGTATTAGTATAGTGAAGTCTTTGAATTACTTCAATAATGGTTGGATTGTTATATTTTAACGGGATTTTGTGATGAACATGCCACAGACTTCCATAATTTTCCCAAGTCATATCAGATTTAAATTGTGATTCTATATGTTGTTTAAAATCGAATATCGAACAACCGATATAATCCTTAGATGAAAATTCTTTGTTTTGTTTTAGTGATGAATGTATTCTGCTTCTACAAATATTTGATAAATAGCCTTGAATATCACAATCTTTACAAGTATTTCGTCGTCTTGAGTGTTCACAAATCTGAGAACCTTCACAATCTTTACATTGAATTCGTATTCTGGAATGTTGACGAATACTATTTCCTCTACAGTCTTTACAATAATTTCGTATTCTGGACTGTTTACAAATCTGAGAACCTTCACAATCTTTACATATATTTCGTTGTCTAGAGTGTTCACAAATGCTAGATCCGTTGCAATCTTTACAATAATATATATATCTATTATGAAGACAATATTTTCTATTTTGATTAATATAATTACGACAAGTTTGACATACTTTTGTTAATGCTTTTCTAACAGTGGACTTGAATTCTGAAATATCTTCAGTATGTTTACATCTAGTACAAATTTTGGTTGTATCCATAAGATACTTATATACTTTGTTTCTTTAATTGAACATTTGTTCAAAAATATTTCAAATTTTCTAAAAATTGGCAAAGAAAAATGGCTATCCACAAAGGATAGCCAAAATTACTAAATAACTATAACCTGTTACGGTAGTTTCTTTTTATATCATAAATTTTACATACTTTTCAAGTATTCTAACTGTTCATCTGACATCGCGTTATACAGTATTGTTTTTCAATATTAAATTTCTGATCGGGTGTTAGTAATTTAAAAGTAATTTGTGCGGCGAGATTTGCAATTTCATCGATCTTTCCACGTTTCAATTCGAATGGTGTTAAGTAAATTGATTCTTTTACATAAGAATATACAAAATATTGTTTGAACGATACTTTACGCGGTTTTGATTCAGTTTTAGTTGGTTTCAAAACTAATTTTTCATACAGTTCTTTGATCATCTTTGTTACGTCAGCCATTTTTATATACTTATTAGATTTCAATTCTCTAATGGAATAACATCGAAGAAACAGACTAGAATATCCGTAATTGCTGTAAAGAATTCTTCAAAGCTAACTTGAGGCTCAAAGTATAAATAGCAGTGAATCATCTGATCAAAATATTTTCTAGAAACATCAGGTGAAATTGAATATTCGTCAATTATTCTATACATCAAATATTTGTGTTCATTCGTTAGTTCATTCATCTATATATATTATTTGTTGTAAACCTTGAATTCAAGTTCCTTCCCAAAATTGACCAAAAAGCCTTTAGAAATGTCTAATATTTGCATGTATCCTTTAAGTTGTAGTTCATCTTTAAGTGTTAGTTTCGTTGTAGTTGCTCTGTAGTTACACCGAAGTGAAGCGACAGAGGAGCGAAAATGAAGGTGTTAAAAACCAGGATTTGAGGGCTCAAACGCAGGAATTCGCAGGTATTATCAACCGTTCACCTTTGTTGCGTCAGAGAGGACCTACTATTGTTACTTCAGTAACCGCCCCCGCCGCCCCCCAGAGTTACACATTCTGAAGAAATTTTATTTTAAAAAAGTTTTTGATATATCTTACCGTTTGGAAAATATCTTAGATTTGGCCCTTTTTTCGCATCCACACTGTCAGCACTACTATATACTACTACTATTCTGTAACACAACACAATATGTATCGCAATTCAATTCTGTGTTGTCAAACGCAAGCAACTTACTGTTACCCCAAACTGCGGCTGTAGTATAGTGTTTTTAAAGCATTTTTGGTAAAAAAATGCTAAAAAACATAAGCAGTTTTTATACTTCCTGTCAAACAGGAAGTATAAAAACAATAAATCACTATCTTCCTACATGTGGGACATGAAAGATAATCACCAAACCACCCCAAAGTTAAAATGGTCAATAATTAAAAACGCCAACAAATTTTAAACTACCAGAACAAAAGCGAACTTTTAAACAGAAGAAGTGAACTGATTGCCAAATGTCGCTACATGAACATATTCTTTCTCGCTGACTACAAATCAAGAGTAAACAGTGTTAACAACCTATTATGTCCTGTTGTTCTATTTTTACCTGTTGTTGTAGTTCTGAATAGCCTGTAATATATATATATATATATATATATATATATATATATATATATATCTGTGTGTGTGTGTGTGTGTGTGTGTGTGTGTGTGTGTGTGGTTTTTGTAACGTTTTTAGGGGGCAAAATGAAAATAAGGTCTTGGATCCAGTCTTGGATCCATGGATCCAGTTCGTTTTTTGGAAAACTTAAAAATAGGGTTTCCCTATTGTCTGCGTATTAGTTGACAATAGCTGCCAAGAAAGACTGTGGTCTCCATTTCTACAGGTTTGTTTGGCGCCCAGACGCCTTCAGAATTGTGCAAATAAGAAATTTTGAGTCGGCAATACAACTTTCCCGAGATTTTCTTCTGCTGCGTGAAAACGAGGCTGGACTTGCGAAAAAAAAAATCAAAATAAACTATTTCAGCATGGAGGACGCACAGAAAGTTACTGCTGAAAAATGTTGATGAGAAAATCAATATTGTTGTTATGAAAGAAGAAAAGAAATTGAAGTGGGGAAAAAATCTTTCAAAGGATTGCTTATTGTTAGGACTGAATTTGATGAACCTTACTTTGCAACATTAGTGGAAAGATTAACTAGATTCTACAAGCAATATTTACTACCATGTTTATAGTTACATACTTATATAATTATAAATACATATGTTTTTCAAAGGGAGAGGCGGTATTGATACTGAAATGTTACAGATTTATATATATATATATATATTCTAACTCAGAAAAACTTAGCAATGTTGAGAAAATTCTGTCTTTTAAAAACTGAGAAATGAAACATTTGTGTGACCTGAAAACTTCAGATAAAAAATGTTTTATTCTTTTTTAAAAAAAAAATTGCTTTCACTTCAGTAAAATTTCACAAAATTTGTCTTCTAAGTATCAAATTCCTCCCTTTCGAAATTAATTCATAGTTACCTGTGGTTGAAACTTTGTCAAAGTCCCTAATCTTCTTTTTTAATCAAAGGAGCCATAAAATTACACAATAAACATGAGACTGTCCATATTTGATTAATCGATCCATTTAGTGTTAAAGGAATTTCATTTCTAACTTGTCTAAATTTTTTT
>RDPX01000182.1:1571164-1587320 GCA_003991215.1 Morbakka virulenta | reverse complement strand
ATCCTTTTATAAATATTTGCTTGTAAAGAATTCAATAACAACAATAGCTTACGTTTCTCATCAGTTTCCCCAACTAATACTAACCAACTTTCGAATCTTCTTATAAAAGAGATGACTTCATCGAAAGTATCCAAAGTTGGCATTGACATTGCCCGGCCAGCTTGTAGTTGTGTTTCCGGGTTGAACATGTCTCGAGTCAGCTTTCAAACGAAATAAAACTCACAGTTGTGCAGCTCTAAAATAACACAGATAAAGTCTGATCGACCACAAAGTGATAATTCCAAACCAATTCAATTGTTCATTCTCTGAAAAAAGTATTTATACAAATAATGGAACTTATAAATATGTATTCATAAACTCTGAACTAACTCAACACGTGCACATCGACGAATGACCACGCCACACAACAGTTGAACAAAAAAACGTGGAAACAGTAATCAGCGGTAACTCCAATAACAATGACAAATCATATAACTGTAACATTTACCTATTTTTGCTCCATCCTATTTTTACTCTAACAGAACCAGCATAATTTCTGAAGACTCAATTTTTATATTAAGCAATGAATTTCTCATAACACAAGAAACGCCATTTTCTCTTTCAAAGCACCTGCTGACTGTTTGTTTTGATTTTTTCGCAAGTTCCGCTTCGTTTTCATGCAGCGAAAATAAATCTCGGGAAAGGTGTATTTGACCCACGCTGAAATCATAAAATCATGGAAATCGGAGACGTCATAAACATGAGCAAGTGGATAGAAGAGCATGAGCGTTCGTTTGCTCCACCAGTCTGCAACAAATTAATGTAAGTTTTGTTTGCTGCTTGTGATACTCAATTTATGTTCCATTGCCAATCAGCACGTTTTTGATGGAGTTCGGATGGAGCTTGGCGCGTCAGTAAAATTAGGCCCGACGGGAATGGGAGAAAATTAAGACCAGTATCTTTACCTGGACAACACAAAGGAACCAGAAACAATCATAAACTTTTGAGAGAGCCTAAAGTGAAACCAGAAAGTACTAAAAAGTCTTTTTATTACAATGGGGTAGAAGTTTATAATGACTTAACGTTAGGCATCAGAACAGAATCTAACTATAGTTCTTTCTGTAAAAAGGTGGACCTATTTCTGAATTTGTAAATGTGTCTAAGAAGATTTACACCCAGCTGCCTAGTTTTTCAAAGGTCACACCTGTTCAAATGTTTATTATTTTCCTAGACACATCTTGACGAATTTTCACTCGCATAACTTTTAACCACTGATTTCAAAACTTGTATTTGTGAATTAATTGCCTTTCTTCATTATTTTAATTGTATTATACTCTTTTTTTTATACTACTACTAATAATAATTATTATTCTTATAATTATATTCGGAATTGGGTCGAGAGGTGTCTCGTCTCTGGGACATAAAAACATTGGTGATACCAGTTGTCGTGGGTGCTCTGGATCTCAATTTCTGAAGGGCTGAGTACCGAGTTCGCACTTGTTACTTAGTCCTTAGGTCTTGGGTGAAGCCTCGCTACGGAGACCGTTTTGAGCACAATGGGTCGCCTGAACTGGGAAACCTAATCAAGCCCCACCTGGAAGGTCATGTGTTGTATTTTTATTTACATCAATTTAGCACACACACTTGGGTGTGATGGATGCACCCAGCTTACCCTTATTGGGCTGGGAGTTGCTTGGGTTTGCTGGGGTTTCTACCCCTGAGTCCCCCATGGACTCGTTTTGCTCCACCACTCAATAATAATATTAATGGCACCAATTGAGATAAAACTGATACTGAAAAGAGATTAAAACACGAGGGTGAAAATGAAGAATAACCTTTTTTTAACATACGAGGTGTGATACCTCACGCCCTGAAATTGAGACCTTTACCAAGCATTTCCTGAGAATTTCTTTAAGAACATTCAATTTATTTATTTATATACTACAGGACACAGACGAGAAAAATGAGAGCCTTCAAACTAAGTTTTCTTGGAAACGCTTAAAATATCAAAAAGTTTATGAAACAAACTTTGTTTAGAATGGACAACTTTTGGGGGAAATATAAAAAAATATATAGAAAAGTAAAGAGTGTATAACCTGCCATGCTCTTGTGATTTGTAGATTGTAATGTTGTTTTGTTTTATTCGCCAGCATGATGGTCTGAGCCACACCCTAATATTAATGGACATTTTGTAACATAAACTTTCCATTTTATGTACATTAACATTAGGGATAAGTGGGATGTTGCACTTTTTATTTTTTTGAAGCTTATTTTTCATGAAGGCACTCTCCAAGACTATTTTCTGATAATATTATTTGACACCTATGCGAGCTGTGGCTTAATGGTCAGTGAAAATGCACCACAGCCAAGAGTTCCAGGTTCGATTCCTGGAGGGGGCGAGTTTGATACTTTACAAAGGAAAAAACCATTGGTTGGCATCAGGAAGGGTATGTGGCCAAGAAATTCCTCATTGCCAAATCCAAGCCCCTGTGAAGGGCAGTATCTGAGCCCCAGTTACTGGGGGAAAATGACCTTAACCCCCCCCCAAATTCTTTAACACCTATACAGCACAACCTTTTGTGTTGTCCACCCTACAGATATTTCACACTACATAAATATTTGTGGAATGGAGAGACCAACAATTATTTGTAATATTTATGTGTTTTTCACAAATCTTTGGATAAATCTGAAGTAGATAGACAATAAAACTATTTAGTTAAAATGACTAAAACAAAAGAAAAACAGGACATAAACTTGTAATCAAGAATGCTCAGTCAAAACACAAAGATTACTTTTAGGGCCAAAGACTATTCACCTCGTGCTCAACATGCCAATGACAAGAAACAGAAAATCTAGTAGCCTTCAGCAACAAAACTGAAAAGATAAAAAATGCACACTTTGATCAATAAAATTAAGTTGCAAGATGTTACCGTTAAACCCACTTTTAAACCACACAGTGTTCAAACTGCTTTTCCATGTACAAGACTTATTGTGAGAACAGAATTTTTTTACTAGAGATTGCTTATGACCATTTACCTTACACATAAAAAGCTTTTAAAGTACCTAAACCCTAAAAACAAAACCTTATCCTTACTAAGACTACAGAAGCAACAAAACCAACTTTCCTAATGATTAATCTATTTTGGATAGTGGTTGTCATTTTGAATATATATGAAAAGAGGAGCTGTGGCTTAATGGTTACTGCAACTGCACAGTAACCAAGAGTCCTGGGTTCGATTCCCCGAGCTGTCGAGGAAAATTTGTAATTTTGCAAAGAAAAAAAAGCCATTGGTTGGCACCAGGAAGGGTATCTGGCCAAGAAATTCCTCACTGCCAAATCAAAGTCCCTCTGAAGGGCACCGTCTGAGCCCCAATTGCTGGAGAAAACTGATGTTGAAACTAAAACTAATATATATATATATATATATATATATATTGTTCAATCTGTAGACATGTCTTTTGCCTTCCCATCCATTCATGAGTATATATATTACAACCATTCTCACAAGGAATACTAAATCTGTCTCATTTAACTTCAAATGTAATAAAGGGATTGAGAATTTAATTACTGTAGGCTAATTGCTAAATAACTAAGATGTACCATTGAAGTATTTGTTATAAACATGCCTGGACAAAATGTAGCTCACCAAAATTCCAATGACAAAGAATAAACAAAACTTGTATATTTAAATCAGTGTCTCTTGCTACTACAAGCAAACCAACTGATTTTACCAGTATTTACATGGCTTATGTATTACACATAAACAGAACTAATTCTTACACATCTAGATCACAGTAACTGGAATAGGAATATAACAACTGAATAGGAAAGGTATGTCAACCCATGCATATACTCAAGATTTGCTCTGGATTTTTAGTTAAAACTTCCTGTGGTATTCTACAATAATATTAAAGCCATTCTCTATATCCTTTAACACCATATGTAATAAAAGGATACAGAATTTAGTCACTGTAGGCTAATGCTCTAACAACCAAGATGTACCCGTAAAATATTTAAATACGGTGTTGATTTAGCAATAGATTTAAGTCATAAAAGAGAAAAATCATGGCTTTTATTATAAAAAGTTGTTTTTATTAACTTAACCTTCATTATCACAATGCACAGTATCAGTATCTACTGCAGTATGATCTTTAAGGTTATCAAGAACTTTTATTCTTCTATATTTGCCTGTTTGTATCAAAATTATTCATTTAGTCAGATAACATTCTATTGATTGACAGCTGCATAGTGGACTACTTACAAGTTCTGTAAATAGTTTTTTCATTTAACTGAAACACCATCCATCTGCAATTCTATTTTCTACAAGGAATTCTTTGGTAATATTGTTTCCACCTGTTGGTGCTAATTTATTTCCTCACAAAATATTTTTTGGTGTTGAACTTACTGGAACTCATATGCCTGACAATTTGGGATCCATACTATTTTGCTGCATACAGTTTTGAGGTGTGCTACTTCCTCTTTGGCTTTCAGTCTTCCTCTGTATTCTAATGTAAAAGGAAGAGATTTTATGAATAAATAAGAAATAAGGTTGCATACTTATTTAGGTTAACATTCCTAACTACAGAAGATATATATTCCTATTCTGGTAGAACAGTGGTTTATCAGGTGTATGTGAGAGTATTCGTCCTAGGATTTTACATCATACTATTTGTGAATAGACATCTGTCAGTCAGTAAAAAATCAGTGATCAAACCAGATGTGTTGTTTTCTTATATCATCCAGGAAAAGATTTAACTCCTTGCTGCAACCTTTTCTTCTCATTTTCTTGCAGCACCTTGGCCAAGGCTGGAATTTGGGTGCTTACATCATTGTTGTCACTTAGCTGCAGTGGGCTTTAGAACCAAAATTAAAAACATGAAATGTCCAATTATGGAATCTCCAGTCATTGGCAATATCAAGAGCAAGCATTTTTCCTGCCTCTATTCCACCACAAACACCCTTGAGCTTTATGCTTTTGAATTCTTCTGATACTAAAGATACCATTGAGTCAGCAAGGCCATCCACTTTGACTCCTACCAGCTTTGCCTTTATTCTTGAGATTCCTTGAACTATCTTTAAAAGTTGTGTGAGTCACTCTCAACTTCCACCACCTCAATGCTCACTCTGTTGGAGTCCTGCCAATGACTGTATATCCACATTTGGTTTCTTGAGTATCTCTTGGTGGAGCATTTGGGTAGTTTGGGATAAAATGTACCTTCTTCCCACATCTGTAACATCTAATGCCTGATTACCTTGCTCCTAGTGTTTTTGTGTAGAAACTAAATCTGACAAAATTTTCCAGTGGCCAGTTCTTTCAGATATTTCTCCACATAATGGATCCTCCTCTGTTGCTGGTTCTCGTACAGCTACAAATTACTGTGGAGTGGACTCTTCCTTCTCTATATTAGTGGATTGCCAAACAAACACTTGGAAAAATAGTTTTGGGATGTTTACATACCCACTTTTTCATACCTGAGCAGAGGTTTAGCTTTTTGAGGCTATCTATAAACTGTACTTTAAGCAGCTCATCTTTATGCATTCTTTCTCAGGACAAACATTACATTCTTGATATCAGTACCAGCAATACATAGGCCAACTCTTGTTTGGGGTTACACTCCACCTATTGCCATAAATAAAATCTACTGATGGCTTGGTTGGTGCCAGGTGCTCATCTATGGTTTAACAAGGGATATTCTACACTCTTGGCATATTCCACTGTGAAGTAGTGGATATCTTAACATGTTTTATGTTTGGTCGTACCAGGTGTAAAGGGATGGTGTCCACTGCATCCCCATCTGACAAACCCTTGTTTCCTTTTTTACATCTGATAACCATCCTTATAATTTGCTGTAATATGAGTTGCCATCATACTTGCCAAATTTTCATATTCTGAAAACCACAATCCTAATGGCTAGCAACTGTGGCATGCTTGATCTAGTTGCCTGGTTAGGTGTGTTTACATAGCTTCTTGATGTCAATTCCCTGCAGGTTTACATGTGTGAATGATAAACAAAATGGAAAACAACACCACATGGAATAAAGGAATAAGCTGTTAAAGCAACAGTTCAATTCCATAACCTTCACTGACTTGACTAGAAAATGACAGAATCTAAGTGATTAAACATTGTACTCATGCTAATAAAACTATGAAATGCATTATAAAAGTATCATGAAAAGGTCTATAGAGTAACTTTAATATAGAAACTGATCAAATATCAGTAGAGAGGGCTGCTAGTATGGGTTGTTGGAGTTATGCCTCTGAAGTAAATATAACAGACTAGCAGGGTACCCGGCTTTGCTTGGGTATTCCCTTGTGTTCTCATTGTCACCCAAGTATTCCCTTGTGTTTGTTTTTTTTACCAACTTTTGGATAAATTTGTTTCAGTTCTTTTTCAGTTCTCTCATTGTGTTCATTTGTCGGAAATTCCCTCCTGCATCGTATCTGTCAATTATATTAGTTCTACAGGAAGCTTCCATATTTTGTATTGGCCCCAAGAGGGAAAACTTCCGTCCATTTTGAGTGATAATTACCCTCCTTTATATTTCCATTGCCTCGCCCTTTCACCAAAGTATAAAGATTCAAATGATTTCTAGGTTCACCTTCTTCATCGTAATGTCAAGAACCTTTATTGTAACATCAGGCAACACTGGTCATCATTTTCTCCTCAATTATCTGCATTTCTTCATAATGGATCATTACATATAGTTGATTACAGGTATAGCATTGTGATTTGCATTTTCTTCACCGTCAGCCAACGTTCTACTTTGTTTTCAAGGTAATTATATCACTGTCTATGTATAGCCATAAATTTCTATCACATCGAGTCTTTGTCTCCAACTTTTACACGAATATGCGCATGGAAATTACATACATGTTTGCGAACTATATTAGAAACTTAAAGACATTGTGACTCTTGTTTTTCATCTTCTCGAATGCCCAGTCAGGACGGAATTTGCTTGTTATGTAATAACAATTCATTGTATATACTTATCAAATTTTTACTTGTGAGTTTTACTTGTCAAACTCTGCAAAGGGAAATCACTTTTGCAAGAGATGATTAACACTCAAGGTTAACATAAATTGAAGGTGAGTTTTTTTGCTTAATGATTTCTTTTATTTGCTGGAGTAAGATTTGTTACAAGTGTGTCGTTAAAATATTAGCGATACATTAGGCATCCCTAGAGCCACTTATCAAGTTTTGTTGAAATCGGAGCTTTGTAATGTTAAAGCAGCCCACCTTCCAGCTTTATAAGTTCACTTCCTTTTGGCTGAGCTATAGCCTCCCACAAAGTTTTGCTGCAATTGAAGGTCTCTAGGGGTGGAAACAGCTCTACTTCCTGTCCAGAAAGGCCACTTCCTGTTTCATGATGTCACTTCCTGTGCCCCTATTTTCTCCCCTGCATTCCCATTGACGTTTTTTCCAAGTTTGGTGTTGATCGGACAAATACTGTGCCTCTTATAATCAGCCAATTGTCTTCAAAATGCTTATTTGACCCTATAATGTCACTTCCGGTTTAGTGATGTCACTTTTGTTAGGCCTAAGTTACTTCCCAGATGTTCCTCCATGTTCATGCCAAGTTTGGCTGCGATCAGTCCACCCATTTGGATGCCAACCCTGAACACAGCAACACACAGACACAGACACACAAACATTAGTGCTTTATATATAAGAAGTACACAGAAGGAAAAACAAGCATTTTCTTAAGAAGACATATTGAATTTCTAATTGGCTCTTTTCTAAAAGACATTAGCCTGAGCAACAAAACAACAACTGCAACAATCATTAGCCAACCAAGCATTTCAGCAAAAAACACAACTAATGTAATGGCTCTAATTTCCCAGCAAGTTATGGAAGGTGTTGATGGTAGTAATTAACCATTCACAGAAATGATTTGGGACTTGGATTCTTGACAATTAGCTCAAGATTGGTTTTCACTCGAGCAACCCCTGTCTCATTCACTCGGAAACCAATGTAGACTACTTATTTCACAAAAAAGGAGCACCTTTGTTAATCCTGTGCCCACATTTACTGATGACAGCCAGTTCCTCTCTCAAGTTGTCCAACATATCCATCTCATCAATACTGCCTATGAGGATGTCGTCTACTTAAACTGGCATTCTAGAAATGTGTCCTCATCTCTTTTCCATCTCAAGCTGGAATATACCTGAGGTTAAATGTACACCAAATTGCAACTGTGTTGGTCAGAAGAGACCTTTGTGTGTTTATTGTTAACACTTCCCATCAAGATTCATCTGACATCAGCTTCAGGTAGGCTTGGCTTAAATAAAGTTTGCAAAATATTTTGGAATGGGGTAACTGTCTAAAGCTGGTACCTGATTCACTGTCACCTTGTAGTCTTTGCTAATCCAAATTTTTCCATCCTCTTTTGGCACCAGTACAATGAGAGCAGCCCAGTTAGAGTAAGATACACACTCATACATCCCCATCGAGAGAAACCATTCTAACTCTGTTTTGATTTTGTCCCTGAGTGCATAAGGTACAAGGTGTGCTTTGAAGAATGTTGGTTTAGCATCATCAGGGATTGGTATATTCAATTCAATAACCTTCAAAGTCCCAAGCTCATGTTTAAATACATCACTGAATTCTGAAAGTAATTGTTTCACTGCACTATTTGATTTAACTTTCACTGTGTGGACTGTCTCTTTGATTTAAGACTTCCAGTCTAATTCAATTCAGTGAAGCCATTTTTGTCCAAAAAGGGTAGGCCCACCCTTTGGTGTAATCACAATTTGCCTCTCTTTGTGGACATTGTACGTCACTTGCACTTCAGACACTCCAATTGGTTTGATCACTTCCCTTAAGTTTGTCCAGAGATGAACATTAATCAGTGTGATATTCTGGGTAAACCTTTCTTTGACAGTGTCTTCACTCATCACAGTTACAGATGCACCAGTATCAATCTCCATCACTATGTCATGACTCTCGACCCCAATATTTGTCAGTATTGGATCCCTTCTGGGAATTCCCAGTGTATATAATTCAAGTACTTGTGTGGAAAACTCCTCTTCAGTCTCTACCTCTGTTGATTGAGTGCCCAACTGATTCACCATCTGATGTTGCTGGTTCTGACCCTTTTACCTACATTTCCTAATGGTTTGCCCTTTATTGTTGCCATAAAATCACTCTACCCTTGAACTGGCATGTCTTGAAATGGCATGATGAATGGCTTCCCCCACACTGGAAACAATCAAGTTTTGGGGGCCTTTTGACATGTCTGGTTGTCAGTTGGTCTACAGGATTGTCAATGGCTTCTTGCTGCTGTTGATATGTTTGTATTTCACTAGCCTGGGTAATAGCAGATTCCATGGAAATGGTGATACTTGTTGTTTTCTCAAGTGTCATGTTTTCTTCCTACTCAACAAGCATTCTTGGATTCTTTCATGGCTCACTCCACAGACAAGTCTATCTCAAAGCATGTCAGAGCGTGTGGCTTGGTAATTACATTGTTTTTGTTTTTTTTTTGTTGTTTTTTTTTGGGTTTTTTTTGTTTTGTTTTTTTAGTTTTAACGTCATTTTTCCCCAGCAATTGGGGCTCAGACGGTGCCCTTCACAGGGACTTTGATTTGGCAGTGAGGAATTTCTTGGCCGGATGCCCTTCCTGACGCCAACCAATGGCTTTTTCTTTTCGCAAAGTTCTAAATTCTCCTCGACAGCTCGGGGAATCGAACCCGGAACTCTTGGTTACTGTGCAGTGCACTAACCATTAAGCCACGGCTTAATTACATTGATCCCTGAGTTTATTCACAAAGGTGGGCAATGTATTTAGCAATCAGGATGTTGGTTCTTCATGTTGAATTCTAATCTCTCTGCAATAGGATTTTGTTTGGGATTACAATATTTATTCATTAGTCCAATCAACTCATTATAATTCAGGTCTGTTGGCTTGCCCTGCTAGGTTAGTCCCCTAAACAGAAGATAGCAATCATTTCCACAGGAGCTTAGGAGGATGGCTTTTTGTGTAATGGGATCATCAGTGTTGTTTGCCATGAAAAATAGCTCTAGTTGTTCCATGTAACTGTTCCATTTACCTTTTCTGGTATCAAACTCAGCTAATTTTCCAAAACTGGCTATTTCCTTCATTGCCAATGAAGGAAATTATAACAGAAGTACACAGAAGAAAACCATGCATTTTCTTGGGAAGCCATATTAAATTTCTAATTGGCTGATTTCAAAAGGACATGAGCCCAAACAACAAACCAACAACTGAAACTACCAACAGCTGACTGAGCCTTTCAGCATTAAACAACAACAGCCTCCATGCCTACCAACTTATAAGGGGTATTGACACTCATCATAAATAATTGAAAAAAGCTACATTAAACATCTAATGACCTGAACAATATTTCTTGTGGTACACATTTACAACAAATTTATTATCTCATTCTGTATTCTATATATAGAACAATCAAGGTGACAGGAACCACTGACAGAGGAAGACCGAAGAAAACATGGGAGAAAGTGATAAGAATGGATCTCAAACAAAAAGGTGTCTGCAGAGACCTGGTGAAGGATAGGATAACTTGGAAGTCAATTTCAAGAAAACGTCCAACACATGCTAGCATGTAAAACGGATGTTAAACTGAATATGATGATGATGATTATGATGATGATAATATCATGGTTTCTATATTTAAAGGCTTTTCTTCCCAACCAATCTTCAAGACTTAATGCTCTTACACCTGAGATGAAGGAGTTGCAAAAAATGACTCTTGATCAGTTTTTCCCTGGGTTGATAACCCTTGCCTGCGAAAACACTGTAATCATCATCATCTTGCAGCCTCAGCCAAGACACTGTAAAGTTTGTATTTTAACAATGAAACACTTTTTGTTTGTTGCCATTTCAGCCTTAATACAATTGTTTGTCATTTCTATGACACCAATATATTGAAATCCAACAAATTCATGGTGGTACTCAGGGAATTTGTATTCCTTAAATGTTTCTGGAGCTTTTTTCCAGGCAGAAAACATATTTGTAATTGAAATAAAGCTTTTATTTCTTGAAGACTGAAGGTTATGAAGATTTTCTTGCTTCATGCAATGGAAACAAAAAACACATTTTTTTGGTGGTCATAATTCACCCTTGGGAAATCTATGAATCAAAATATATAGACATAATCTGAATTACTTTCTAGACTGCTGCTTCAGAACAGTGAAACTTTGAGGAGGATGAAATATCAGGGTTCCTTGCAGCTATTGGAATTAAAAGAATTTGTAGCAATTCCAGCAGCTTCTTTGTCTTCAACTGTCATTTCAACTACATTGCTGATGCTCTCTGAAAGATGAAAAAAGAATTCTGATAATTAAGACTGACGATAGCTTCAGAAAACAAAATGGTTCTGACAGTTTGAAGCTTAACAATTTAACATTAAAAAATATAATAATAAAAATGAATTACTATAACCTCGTGGATTGGTTTACTTTCTGAAATAATTTGTCATTCAGCACTTCATTTTATTTTGTTGTCTTAATTCTTTTTAACTAATTCTAACAACTTTTTAACACAGATCTTGTCAACAATGTCAACACAGATTGTTGACATTGTTTGGCTGCAAAACAAAGTTACAATGTATAATCAAATTGATTGGGTAGCATTTTGGGGTAATTATGAATTCATTAGATTATCAGACAAGCGAAATGTAATGAGTGCCATATCCTGACGGACATTGGCTGTCATGACACGCCACTTTTCCCAGTCTCGTGTTGCTTGTATCAGGTCACATGGTCTTTTCCCGTTTCATTCACTCATACATTGTAAGTATGTTTTTCTTTGTCTTCCTCTGCTTCTTCTACCTTTTTGCCTGTCACTGATAGACTTTCGACTTGATCTTTCCTGATGACGTGACCGAAAAAGCTCATCTGTCGTTTTCTGATTGTTTCCAAGTGTCCGCTCGGTATTTACCCTTCTGAAAATTTCTTCATTTGTTCTGTGCGTTGTTCAGCTGACTTTCAGGATTCTTCTTTAAAACCAGGTTTCAACTGCCTTAAGCTTTCTTTCCACTTGTTGAGATATTGCCCAACACTCACACCCATGCAGTAGTATTGAGTGGACATAACATTCTAGCATTCTCATTTTGGTCGTTAATGAAAGGCTACCGCTGACAAGCATTGGTTTCAGTTTCTGAAATGCCTCTTTCGCCATGGCGATTCTTGCTTGCATTTCGGTTTCACATCGACCATCCTTTATAATAATTCTCCCTAGGTATTTAAACTTATCTACCTGCTTGATTACTTCATATCCAATTCTCAAGTTACATTTAATGTCACCTCTCAGCTTGCTTACTACCATACACTCTGTTTTCTTACAATTCAATGTGAGGCCCTTCTCTCTACCAGCTTCTACTACTTTGTCCAAAAGTCTTTGCAAATCTTCTTCAGAGTTACTTATAAGGACTGCATCGTCTGCGTATCTCAAGTTGGTAATGTTCTGGCCTCCAATGATGCACCCTTTTGAGTCTTCCAATGTTCTCATAATCATTTTGCTGTATATATTGAACAAATCGGGGGAGAAAACGCATGGAACATATTCGCTGATACCATTGCCTACTCTCACTGCTGCTTTTTGTTCCCAGTAAAGGTTGGTCAACAGACGTAGGTTTTTACCGTCAATGTCTATGAATTCTAAAATTTCAATGAGTTTCCGATGTTGAACTTTATCAAAGGCTTTGTTGTAGTCGATGAAACAAAGGAAAAAGTTTTTCTGCATTTCGATGCTCCTTTCACATAGCATTCTTATTGTGAATATTGCGTTCCTTGTCCCAGCGTCTTTGACGAATTCATGTTGTTGATTGCTTATTTCAGCATTGATCTTATTTTTTGTTCTGTTCATGATGACTTTTAGAATGATTTTAATCACATGACTCATTAAACTGATTGTCCGATGCAACTTACAATCTGTTGCGCCTGGTTTCTTTGGAATCGAAATGAAAACTGAGTTACATAGGTCGGCTGGGATTTCCCCTGTATCATATATCATGTTAGCAATCTTTGTCAGAGTTTGTATTCCAAATCCTTCTAATACCTCAATCATTTCCACGTTGACATCGTGTGGCCCACTAGCTTTGTTCTTTTTCATTTTCTTAATAGCTGATCGAATCTCTGACTCCATGATTTTGGGGCCTTCTGTATTCTTCCTAACAATTGGTCTCTCTCCTCTATCTTCAAATAGCTCTGATATATACTCGGAACATCTGTTCATCACCTCTTTGTCATCTACTAGTATTCTCCCATCTTTTGCTTTTATACATCCACTGCATGTTGCATTTTTCGTCCAGATATTAAGTTGATCTTTTGGTACATTTCCTTAGGGGATATCAATTTAACTGCCTCAATCTGTGTACATTGCTCATTAAGCCATGCCTCCTTTGCATCCTTTCACTTACGCTTTATCAGTCGAGCTTTCCTCTTATATTCCTCGCCTCTACGTTCTCTTATCTTTCGTCTCTTTTTCATTTTTTCCAATATATCTTCAGTCATCCAAGGCCTTTTCTTTTGTTTCTTCTTGGAAGGTAGAGTCTGACTTGCTATTGATGCTGAAGCTTGTTTGAAAGCGTCCCACAATGGAATATCGTCTCGTTGGAGGGCTTTGAACTTATTTTGAACTTTGACAGGCAAACTCTTGCCTTATTATGGGGCTTGACTTGAGTATGTTGTAGTCTAGTTTAGGTGTTGACTTAGCAATTTTCTTTCTTCTCAGTCTTACATTAAGCTTACAAACTACTGGAACGTGATCACTTTCACAATCGGCATCAGGGTAGCTTTTTGCTATTGTGACAGCATTTCGAAATCGCTCACTGATAGTTATGTAGTCGATTTGATTCTTTGTTCCCCCATCCGGGCTTATCCAAGTCCATTTCCTTCTGTTCGGTTGCTTGAACCATGTGTTTATAATTATTTGATCATGGCTTTTGCACCATTCAACAAACTTGTTTCGTCGACTATTCCGTTCGCCTAAACCATGCGGTCCGACAACTTTCCCTTCTCTCCTTTCGCCTACCTTACTAATGGCGTCGCCCATTATAATGCGAATCTCCTGAGATTTACATTGCTCAAAAGCTCTATCAAGGTCTTCATAAAATGTCTCTGTCATCTCTTCTGAGCTTTCCAGCGTGGGGGCATACACCTGAATTATTGCGATGTTGAATGGTGATCCCTTCAGTTTAACTAGAATTACTCTCTCTGATATTGCCCAATGTCCCAATAAGGCCTTTGCTCTTTCTTTGTCAAGCAAAACACCGACTTCACTTTCATGGCGTTGACCCCCAGAGTAAATTAGTGTGTAATCATTTCTATCAATGTTCCCTGCTCCTGTCCATATGACCTCGCTCAGGCCTAGCACTCCAACATTAAGCCTATTCATTTCCAGTCTGATGTTATCTAGAAAGACTATGGACATTTAATCAGGCAGTCAACAGCTAGTACAGTTTAAATAAATAATAACAGGTGTGGCTTGAGAAGGAAAGAAAATTTCTCAATTGAATTCCCTTTATAAAGTAGAACAAAGGATAAATTTGAATTTCAACTATCAGTTTCTTAGATTAATAAAAATTAGACCTTGGACCTTATTTTGCCTTAAAAGAGCACATGTTCAAAACCCAAGCTAAAGTCAGCACTCAAAACAACTTGGTGCAAAAGCTTACCAACTGCCAGTGGGCCACAGAAACAAAATACTCTTTGAACAACTGCACTAGTACTGTTGTGTTTCTGTACAGCAGAGTATGCATGTTCAACCTGAAGCATGTCTGCTCATGCCAAAAAATTGGACACCGGATTTGATGAGATGTACCACATTGTGACTGGGTGCATCAAGTCAACCCCAGACAGTGCCTCTATGCCTTTGCTGGAATCACTCTTCCTGACACCCGTTGAAACACCATCAGCAGAAATAAAAAAGCCAAACTTGATATCTATGCATGTCATCCAGTGCGTCAGCACCAAGCCCCATTTAAATAACTTGGAACTTGCAGTAGTTTTTTAAACACAGAAATGCCACTGAAAAAGTGCAAGGTTGATGCATGTGAGTACCAATTACTGGAGCAGTGGAACAGACAAGGAGAAAGGGAGTGCCAGTAGACAGTGCAAGATATTGTTCAAAAGTGGAAATTGCAACTGGATGTGGAGAGCCCTGGACAACCTGGAAAACTTTAAATCACCTGAGAATTGTGCACAGGAGATGCATGGCCTTGTAAAAGCAATGGGGTTTTGCATCAACAGACCTCTACAACTGTGCTTTAGGCCAGATAATATCACACCTGCCTTAGTGCCCACCAGCACCCAACTGCTCTCCTACAGATCTCTCAGTTCCAACAAAATACTAGAGCAAAGTGGTTTAGTAAAGCAGGACAACAACAAGAAGAAATGGCTCTTATTTAATTCTTGCAATTCATATATTATGTAACGTATTATGTGTGGAAGAGAACCATGGTAACTTTTGAAACCATGTTTTTATATTTCTTAATTTTTATATCCAGGCATGGAGGGCAGTTAAAAGTTATGTATGTTGGTGGACCTAATGTTAGAAGAGACTTTCATATTGACAACTCTGAAGAGGTATGAATTTATTTATTTTTTCATGTAGTTCACTATTTGTTTTAAAAGCCTGAAGTAAAGTGTTGGCATAATTACCAGTATCATATCTGTGCTTTTCCTTTGTTTGTAGGACTTTTGTAGCAAACACTAACTTTGTAAGTGTGAATTGGATTAACTCTTTCTCTCCCCCTCTCTTTCCTCCTCACTCTCCCTCTCTTTCCTCCTCACTCCCCCTCTTTTCCCTCCTCACTCCCCCTCTTTTCCCTCCTCACTCCCCCTCTTTTCCCTCCCCATTCCCCCGCTTTTTCTCTCTCCCCCCACTTCTCTCTCTTCCACTCTAACCCCCTCTTACCCACTTTCTCAATCTCCCACTCTTCCTTCCTCTCTTTAGCTAGTTGTTTTTAACTTTTTGATCTTTGGTGTATTGAATTATGTTAATGCTGTACTGATTGTGCGGTTCCATGTTATTGTTACTATTCAGAGACTTCTTTTCTTAGTTCTTTTATCAAGTCAAAGGTGACATGGAATTAAAAGTCATGGAGAAAGGGAAGCCAAAGACTATTTCTATCAAAGAGGGACAGGTGAGCGCAATGTTTAATTATGTTTAAAGCTATATTGCTTGTGGAGC
>RDPX01000182.1:1535883-1548154 GCA_003991215.1 Morbakka virulenta | reverse complement strand
TATGTATGTATGTATGTATGTATGTATGTATGTATGTATGTATGTATGTATGTATGTATGTATGTACGTATATAGATTTATATTTTTATATATATTTTTTATTTATATTTATGTTTATAACTTCCTCCTCACAGGTATTCCGAATTCAGAGCCGAGTACCACACTCCCCGCAGAGGAAGGAGGGAACAGTTGGACTTGTAGGTTTATAACATTATTTTCATTAGTATCTTTCTACTTTGGTTATTGAGCTGTACCTCCAAAACTTACCAAGGTACACGCCCCATCTTTTACACTGCTGGAAGAACCTTTCATCCAAATCATCATATATCTTTTGAATCCTGATGAAGTTATTACATAGTTAAACATTGGCACAGATGTTAACTAAATTTTTATTCAAATGCAATCAAAAGTCACATATTGTTTTATATCACCATTAAAATCACTTTCGTTTTGGTCAAAAGCTTTTTTATTGGCACTCGGCTGAGCGGAGACGACAGAAGAAGTAAAAACAAGTCAACCAGGATTATAAAAGAATTATTTTTGTCTACAAAGAGGATGTGATGATATTTGAATTTGAATTGCCTCCGATGCCCCCAAATGGAAGGTAGACATGGCACTGCCAACTGCTTTGAACAGTTTCAGCTCGAAATTTTTACTTGATTGACAGTTTAACAGAAGATGCTGTGCAATAGCCAAATAACAATTAACAATTTTGTGTACAGTCTTGCACTGTCTTTTTGGTTGAACTTAATTAACACAATTTTTTTTTCTCTGTTGACACTCTGCACGTGTTTTATTCTATTGATTAATAATCTTGAGGACATGCGCCTGTGCGCCTGGCGGCACACCGGTACTTAAACTGAAAAAAACAACCATACTTAAATCTGTGACAGGTGAGACATACTTTGTAAATGAAGAAGAATTTTTCTTGGAGTGAAACTTTCTCGTCGTCAATTTTATCGAATCCTTGCTCCTTATTAAGCATTGGGCCATTTATGAAGAGGAAATTGAAAAGAAAGGTGTGCAGTTAAGGAGTTTGGTTGTTACAGGACAAGACATTTAGCGGGAGCCTAGATATAAGTCTATTAAATAGCTTCTACCTTGCTCCCATTCTGAAAAACATTTGACTTTAGTTTTTTAGTTTTTTCAACATGGTCCGAAAAACGTAAAAATCACGACATTTTCTAATAGAAAAGTGGTTTTCAGTTACATCTAAGTACCGATTTGATGTCACCTTTGCAACGTATAGCAGTGACGCACCGTAGATTTATATCTAAATTTGGTTATAAATGTTATTGAAATATTTATTTTTCGCCAAAAATTATTTCACTGGAGTAGAATAATCCAGATCGGCTATTGTTTACTAAACTAGTTTTGAAGTAAACATTTCCTGATTTTCTTGCCACTTTTAAATGAGGTTTTTGCTGAACGCGAAGCTGTTAACTATGAGCAGGTTCAATTTGCAGTGACAAGTAAATTAAGCATGAGGGTTTTTTTTTAGTTTTAACGTCATTTCCTCCCAGCAATTGGGGCTCAGACGGTGCCCTTCAGAGGGACTTTGATTTGGCAGTGAGGAATTTCTTGAAAGGATGCTTTTCCAACAAATGGCTTTTATTTCTTTGTAAAGTTCCAAATTCTCCTCGACAGCTCGGGGAATCGAACCCGGAACTCTTGGTTACTATGGATTTGCACTAACCATTAAGCCACGGCTCCTAAATTAAGCATGGGTTTCCGAATTAAAAATCAACCTTGTTATAATATGTGAACCACCATCGTTTTCCTCAGCCGGTAGCCTTGATTAAGCACCTTATATTAACCGCAGTAAGGGGGTACGATATGTTTTGGTAGCTTCTGTTCAGTGTAGGATACCCATTGAAGCTGCTTACATTTTTATTTATTTTTATTCATTCGTATTTTGATAGAAAAATGATAAATTCACAATTCAATATGCCTACTGCTTTCATTGCTTGTTGCTATTAGTGGAAAATAGCTCAACAGCTTATTAATTATTTAACATCACCATTACCGTTTCTATCAGTAAACAAAGACTTTTTTCAATAAAAGTCCGTGTTATGTTGGGCATACTGTCCAGCATACTACAGAGCGCTTCTCACACCATTGCAAACCCTCCCAACCAATTGGTAAACATTTAAAGAACTGTCACGCGAGAAAAGTAATCAATGCTGACGATGTCGAAATATTGGCTCAGTCATCGAGTTTGTTTGTTAATGACCCTTGAGGCTCTGTGGCAACGGGAACTTTGCCCCACCATTAACACTAAGGACGAGTTCCGAAGTCGGGAATTTACAATAAAGTGGTAGTTAGAGCTTCTAGCCACAACATAACGGTCGTTTAAAATTCTATTTGTTCTATTTATTGACTGTTTTCTACCTTTATTCATAGGAATAAATATTTAATATCAATAATATGGCTGATGATGGTACAGGTTACCGAAATATATTCCGCAAATGATAACACATAACGTCATCTATTATTTTATTTTTTCAATGAACTCCAATATTTAGACGAAANGTTACTATGGATTTGCACTAACCATTAAGCCACGGCTCCTAAATTAAGCATGGGTTTCCGAATTAAAAATCAACCTTGTTATAATATGTGAACCACCATCGTTTTCCTCAGCCGGTAGCCTTGATTAAGCACCTTATATTAACCGCAGTAAGGGGGTACGATATGTTTTGGTAGCTTCTGTTCAGTGTAGGATACCCATTGAAGCTGCTTACATTTTTATTTATTTTTATTCATTCGTATTTTGATAGAAAAATGATAAATTCACAATTCAATATGCCTACTGCTTTCATTGCTTGTTGCTATTAGTGGAAAATAGCTCAACAGCTTATTAATTATTTAACATCACCATTACCGTTTCTATCAGTAAACAAAGACTTTTTTCAATAAAAGTCCGTGTTATGTTGGGCATACTGTCCAGCATACTACAGAGCGCTTCTCACACCATTGCAAACCCTCCCAACCAATTGGTAAACATTTAAAGAACTGTCACGCGAGAAAAGTAATCAATGCTGACGATGTCGAAATATTGGCTCAGTCATCGAGTTTGTTTGTTAATGACCCTTGAGGCTCTGTGGCAACGGGAACTTTGCCCCACCATTAACACTAAGGACGAGTTCCGAAGTCGGGAATTTACAATAAAGTGGTAGTTAGAGCTTCTAGCCACAACATAACGGTCGTTTAAAATTCTATTTGTTCTATTTATTGACTGTTTTCTACCTTTATTCATAGGAATAAATATTTAATATCAATAATATGGCTGATGATGGTACAGGTTACCGAAATATATTCCGCAAATGATAACACATAACGTCATCTATTATTTTATTTTTTCAATGAACTCCAATATTTAGACGAAAATCACCTTTTTGACAACACAGTTATATCTGTACTTACTTACTTACTTACTGCGTCGAGCTAGCTCGGACTGAAAAAGCGCAGTCAGTATATCAGCTATCGAAAGACTTTTTTTTTATGACTACTATATCTGTATCTTAACCTAAAATATTTACATAAGTCCGTATCTAAATTAAATATTGTATGGCAATTGCAGGGCAAAAACCATCAATATTTAACTTTTTGTTCTAGTACCAGGTCATAACAACCGTAAGCTTAAAAACAACCCTTTTGTTAAGAAAAAACCCTGAAAATTAAAGCTGAAAGACTTTTGAAAACCTCCTGAAATTGTTTTTCAGAAGCTTACTGAAATGTCTTTTGTAATGGCAGCTTTCGTCTTTATTAGTTTTTATGTCTCTTCATAGGTCATTGAAAGAGAAAGGTTACCTGGAGAGAAGGATGGCCTAAGGTGAGGTTTAAATGCAAAAATGTGTGTGTATGTGAATGTGTATGTGTGTGTGTGGTTAGGGGAAATTTCCGGTAGGGTAAACGGAAGATCCCGTTTTTACACGATGAATGATAAAGAGAATTAATACTGACATGGAAAAAGACAGAGGGATTAAAGATAATTCACTGGCTGGTATTATGAAAAACAAGTAAGTGCAAAATCTGCTTCGTTTATGAGTTAACGTTGGCCTGGTTAGGTTTGGAATAGTTGCTAATGGTAAGAAGATAAAGAGGTCCCTGCATTACCATGATTATCAAGATAACATAATCCATATTTTAGAAAGTGATATATATGAATTTGCTATCAGTATGAAAAAAGTAACTTCATTCTATAAAGAAAGCAATCATAAGCATCAGGGCTTCAAGTAGAAAAAAAAAGAGAGAATTGAGATATTTAGCACCAACTCTACGGTCTGCAGGAAGTGAGCATGCAATCGAATGGGTTTTATTTCAACTTGTAATAATAACGTATTATAAAAACACCAGAAAATCACGTCATCTTCATTTTAGGGTTTGATAACTTGATTTATGTCTTTTAACCATCAGTTATCTTTTTCGTTCAGTCAGGTGACCATTGGATCTATGAAAGACATTTAAAGAAAATTATGATCACCTTATACTCTCTTTTCCAACTGTATTGCCAGGTCGGAGGCTCTGTATGTTCCTTCTCTATATTGTTCTTGATTAAAGAAAATTATCATCACCTGATACTTTCTTTTCCAACTGTATTGCCAGGTCGGAGATTCTGTATTTTTCTTCTCTATATTGTTCTTAATTAAAGGAAAATTATCATCACCTTATACTCTCTTTTCCAACTGTATTGCCAGGTCGGAGATTCTGTATTTTCCTTCTCTATATTGTTCTGGCCATGGCATCATCTTCCCGCAGTCTTTTCCCAGCCATTTTTGTCACAAGTAACCTGCCCAGCGTTTGTGAGGCCTTCCTCTTAGTCGGCTAGCTTTATTTTCTATCATCTAAACTTGTTTCACTTTGCTATTAAAAGAAAAATAAAATTAAGGAAATTATTACCATCAACGGAATTACTTTTCCATTTTGAAGTGCCTTTAAAAACCTCTTCTAGCGGATGACATTTTGTGACTAGACACTTGCCAATGATTGCTTTAAACGTCTTTCGAAAGATGCTGACTAGTATTCTGCCAGAGTAGCTATTGCCTTGCTGAAAGCAGCTTCGGCCTCAAAGTTGTAATTTATTTAGATACATACAGACAATTTTATTACCTCAATAATTGTCTAATGATTCACTGGTGGAAGCTTTGTGGTGACACTATTCTCTCCAATAGGCAATAATGCCTTACTTTGCTGCTTTCAAGGGATTTGATGAATTGCTTCACATTAATGGTTTTGTGACATTGCCGGATTACAAGACTTCATGTAGTGGCATTGTATCAATAAAGGAGGTTTTGCCATACACTTTTTAATGAATGCTTTAGAGGATTTCCATGGATGATGTCATTAAAGGAATGTGTGGTAATGTAGAGGAAGTTGCCCTGATCTGTCGTATTGCAAGTTAAATTCTCTTGAAAATATCCTCTATGTGCTTCCACCAAAACTGCTATCAGAGCTTGTTTAAATAGAAATAAAAGTATTTGTCATATCCAACTTACCTTAATTTATTATCAGCTTGACGTTTATTTTTATCCAGCTTTTTAGTATTATGTATTATGTATTACTTGACGGAAAGAAATTTTGAAGTGCGAAAGTTTTAGAACTTTAATAAAGTATTCTTTTTTTACCCTACTTATATATAATTCATTATTCGGTTTAGTAATCATGGATAAAACTGTAAATTATTGCATTGAAAATAATTGCTCTCCTAGTTAAAATCTCTTGTTCTTTACTCGTTACCCGTGTATAATATGGTGTTCCTGAGAAAAAACACAAAAGTTGAAAGTATAATGATGTCCTCTGTTGTCCAATTTTTAAAAAATTTTAAATTTTGTTGCTGTTGGTGGTTGATGTATCAACATACTATTGTATTGAAAGGAAAAACAATCAAGAGATATGTCGTCCATTTATAATTAGTATATGCGGGATTTGGTAAAATTCGTCCCAATATTCCCAATATTCCCAATATTCGTCCCAATATTCCCAATATTCGTCCCAATNTGCATTACCATGATTATCAAGATAACATAATCCATATTTTAGAAAGTGATATATATGAATTTGCTATCAGTATGAAAAAAGTAACTTCATTCTATAAAGAAAGCAATCATAAGCATCAGGGCTTCAAGTAGAAAAAAAAAGAGAGAATTGAGATATTTAGCACCAACTCTACGGTCTGCAGGAAGTGAGCATGCAATCGAATGGGTTTTATTTCAACTTGTAATAATAACGTATTATAAAAACACCAGAAAATCACGTCATCTTCATTTTAGGGTTTGATAACTTGATTTATGTCTTTTAACCATCAGTTATCTTTTTCGTTCAGTCAGGTGACCATTGGATCTATGAAAGACATTTAAAGAAAATTATCATCACCTTATACTCTCTTTTCCAACTGTATTGCCAGGTCGGAGATTCTGTATTTTCCTTCTCTATATTGTTCTGGCCATGGCATCATCTTCCCGCAGTCTTTTCCCAGCCATTTTTGTCACAAGTAACCTGCCCAGCGTTTGTGAGGCCTTCCTCTTAGTCGGCTAGCTTTATTTTCTATCATCTAAACTTGTTTCACTTTGCTATTAAAAGAAAAATAAAATTAAGGAAATTATTACCATCAACGGAATTACTTTTCCATTTTGAAGTGCCTTTAAAAACCTCTTCTAGCGGATGACATTTTGTGACTAGACACTTGCCAATGATTGCTTTAAACGTCTTTCGAAAGATGCTGACTAGTATTCTGCCAGAGTAGCTATTGCCTTGCTGAAAGCAGCTTCGGCCTCAAAGTTGTAATTTATTTAGATACATACAGACAATTTTATTACCTCAATAATTGTCTAATGATTCACTGGTGGAAGCTTTGTGGTGACACTATTCTCTCCAATAGGCAATAATGCCTTACTTTGCTGCTTTCAAGGGATTTGATGAATTGCTTCACATTAATGGTTTTGTGACATTGCCGGATTACAAGACTTCATGTAGTGGCATTGTATCAATAAAGGAGGTTTTGCCATACACTTTTTAATGAATGCTTTAGAGGATTTCCATGGATGATGTCATTAAAGGAATGTGTGGTAATGTAGAGGAAGTTGCCCTGATCTGTCGTATTGCAAGTTAAATTCTCTTGAAAATATCCTCTATGTGCTTCCACCAAAACTGCTATCAGAGCTTGTTTAAATAGAAATAAAAGTATTTGTCATATCCAACTTACCTTAATTTATTATCAGCTTGACGTTTATTTTTATCCAGCTTTTTAGTATTATGTATTATGTATTACTTGACGGAAAGAAATTTTGAAGTGCGAAAGTTTTAGAACTTTAATAAAGTATTCTTTTTTTACCCTACTTATATATAATTCATTATTCGGTTTAGTAATCATGGATAAAACTGTAAATTATTGCATTGAAAATAATTGCTCTCCTAGTTAAAATCTCTTGTTCTTTACTCGTTACCCGTGTATAATATGGTGTTCCTGAGAAAAAACACAAAAGTTGAAAGTATAATGATGTCCTCTGTTGTCCAATTTTTAAAAAATTTTAAATTTTGTTGCTGTTGGTGGTTGATGTATCAACATACTATTGTATTGAAAGGAAAAACAATCAAGAGATATGTCGTCCATTTATAATTAGTATATGCGGGATTTGGTAAAATTCGTCCCAATATTCCCAATATTCCCAATATTCGTCCCAATATTCCCAATATTCGTCCCAATATTCCCAATATTCGCCCTATATTTTTCATATCTTTATTTCTATTATTATATTGTATATTTTAATTGCCGGTTTTTTGTCAGATAAGTGCCAAGAAGAAAGAGGTGCCAGAGGAAAGCTCGTTGGTTATCCAAGGGCAGTGTTTATTTCTTAAAATGAAAAGGAACCTTTTTGTAACTAAAGCAATAACATGTCTGTTCCAGTTGTAGCCGAATCGTTTCACATTCTTGTCATGCGATGAATATTTCTTGAATTCTCAAAAAAAAGTCTTTGGTCTTGAGCAAATATAATTTTCCTTTCACTTGAAAAAACAGATAGGTCGGTGAGGTTATTTAAAGGGGTTGTTTATTCAAGGAATACCATAACAAGGTTTTATATTGCATAAAATTTGAAATCATAACGGAAGCTATAAAGTTGAAGAACTTTTAAGTCAGAAATTATTTTAAACGATCGGTTTATTTTATTAATATGGTCAACTTCTTAATTTTTGTTGATAAAATTCTTATGTTGGTCTTATTTAATAGGTACTACTGCGATGACGACACAACAAAGCTCTACGAGGCGTGGTTTTATTGCCAGAATTTAGTGAAGGACTTGCCACCATATATTAAAGCGTATGATTTTCAATTAAGTTTTTTCCTAATATTTCTGTCATTTTTTACCCCGCAACTAGTTCTATTCAAAGGTGCTGTTGACCTATTTATTTAATGGAGGCGCATCTTGTTCACATATCACATAGTAGCTGATAGCTTCTTCACCTGTATGCCTTAGGTGTGATATTTTTTAACCGGCCACAATTAGTTTCCGTATTCTGATACCAAACTATAAAAGTTGCTTATGACATGGCGAACAAGCGACGAAGCGCCAATTTCTCTTAAGTTTGGGGCGGTGATAGTTAAATCCAATGCGAAGAAAAAGTAAATTGGCATTCGTTTTATATACGTGGTATTGGTGCATATGCGGATCTCTGTAAGTATTCTTAATGTCATTGCATACGCTTCTGATTCTTGACAAAGCAGCCTGCCCATTTAAGTAGCCACTGAGGAAAACAAATAATAAATTATTTGTCTTCACCTAACAGCTAAATGAATTGCTTCCCATGAGTCACAGCATTTGAACACACAAATTCTACATTAAGACCAAATTCTACATTCATAACTACCAATACTTGCCATACGTCTGAACAAGAGTAAAGCATCCAGTTCATAAATATTGTTCTGATTATCAAGCAGTTCAAACAAATATTGACAAAATGAGATTTGGTACCACAGAACGGTCAAACATAATTCCAAGAATTACAGGTTTTCTTATGTACTTCAGTATTCTCTTCATTGCAGCAAAATCGCGACAGTATGTTTTACTTATATTAGATCAACTGCTCATTTTAATTAAAGTATTACACAATCCCAGTTCCTTTCGATTTTGGTCTTAGTTATGATTGCTGTCACTTCCGAAAGCATTCGTTTTACACTAACATTCTTTGCTGGATTAGTGAGGCAAGCTAACGCATATTTTGCCAGATATTTGAACCGATTCTGGCTGAGTGTATTTCGGAAACAACTGTGGTCTGAATCCATTGAAAAGTTTTTCTGTCTTGAAGCCCTGGCCAGCAGGCTGGGCTAATTCTTGCATTTTTTCACGAGATCAAAGGCTATTTCCTTGAGAGCTTAAATAGGCTTTCGCTTTGAACTCAATGTTCCTGTCAAGTCCACTTTTTCAATCTCCAGTTGATTGCCCAGAACGTGCCGTGATCAAAAGCCATGTGTGCATTTTTCAGGGTCTGCGCAAATTGCCTTTTAAAATTAACTGACAGATTCGAACTCCCTTATGAGAGGCCATGCAAAGTAAATATATATACGTGTGATCAACACAAAAAAAGCTAAATATCTATGACATTGTCATTGAGGCACAAACGGAAGTCCTCATCAACGGTTTTGATATCACCTCGAATACCTAGCATTTGGCAAATCAATGCGTGTTGATGCGTTTGAATTTCACCACCACAACAAAATGGATTGCCCCTTAAACCAATCCTATCCATGAAATCGGCGTATCGTCCATATCCAGATCTTAATCGATTTAAGAGCACCCATTGTTCACGCTTCAGGTCATGTCCTGGAGGTTTCACCGTAGGTTCAGGAATAAATTTGGAAAGCTGGTTGTCTGTATTACTCCATCGCCCTTTCCACACAGCAGCCCAGGATTTGACAGATGCTGTATTGTTTATGGTGGAAGCTAAAAGGTGCATGCTATTCGAAAGTGGAACTCTGCTCTTCAACTTATTGCTTGTAAGTGGATAAATTCAATATATTTTTTTCCCTTCTTAAGTCAACAGGTTCAATACCACAAAGAATAGGAAGAACATCAGTTGAAGTCGATTTTATACAACCACTCACTGGCCTCAAGCATTCATTAAGTGCAACATCAACTTTATTGGAGTGATGGCTTTGGCTCCAAACAGGAGGACAATATTCAGCAGCAGAGTAACAGAAGGCCAAAGCAAATGATCTCAAAGTCGGGAAATCACCACCCCACTGATTGATAGCAACACGCTTTAGTAGGTTACATCGCTTGCTAACTTTAGAGGAGACTTCTGTCAAATGATGTTTGTATGAAAGAGTACGGTCTAGTGTGAAACTAAGGTACTTGGGAGTTTTATCACGAGGTAACCTCATACCAGATATTGAGACATTGAGTCCATAATCAGCTCTTCGATTAACATGATGAAACACGCTGGAAACAATTTTGGTGATGTTCAGTTTGAGTCTCCAGTTTTTGGAGTATGTGCTGACAATTTTCATATCTCGTGAAATGTTCTTTTAATTAGATCAAACTTCTTATAGCAAGTCTTAAGGGCTAAATCATCAGCATAGATGTATTTTTACTCGCAGTTGGAGGTATATCGCATGTGTATGTATTGAAAAGAAGTAGAGCAATAACTGAACTTTGTGGTACACCATTAGTTAGTGTTCAGCAGCGTGATTTCTTAGCACCCACATGTACATGAAAGCTCCGCTGTGATATGGTCATAATGGCACAAAACATTTTATTGCATAGTATCGTTCTCAAAAATTTCAGTGTAAGCCCACGGTACCATACAGTGTCATAGGCGGCAGAAAGGTCAACAAACAAAACTCCTTCCTTAAGTTTCTTGTCAAAAGCATATTCAATATCCTCTGTTAGTAGTACAACTTGATCCTGGGAAGATCGACCTGGCCGGAAACCTGCTTGTTCCTTGGGTAAGATCGTTTCAGTGATTGGTTGTATGCAATTGTAAAGTAACCTTGCGTAAAGCTTAGAGGTAGCAGAAAGCAGACTTACTGGTCTGTAACTACTAGCATCATTTGGTGTTTTCTTGGGTTTAAGCACAGCAACCAAGTTTCCATATTTTGGGTACTTTGTTTGTATGCAGACAGACATTGAAGAAAGATCGTAGCCATTGAATGCATTTCTCATGGATATGAAAAAAGAACTCAGGGTGTAGGTTGTCTGGGCCTGGGGCTTTTACGCGCTTTTAGTGACTTAATGGCAGATATTATTTCAATATCTGAAAACACATCGCAAAGGTTTTGATCTACTGATGGGGAATTCCATTCGCCAATTTACAAGAGAATTTACTTCGGTTTTTGTTTTTTAGGGTTTTTGTACTTCCCGTGTTTGGAAGACATAAGCAACTGCGTTTGGACTAATCGAGTTCTGATTTGGGGTGAGGTTCCATAGATTAGAATCTGTGAAAGACAACAATGGGCCCACTGTTTACCAGGGGTACCATCAATGAAAGACTCAGTATCACACTGATGCAGACTGAGTTGAATCTGTTGAAACACGACATTCTATCAGTGGAATGTGGAAAAGTATGGGAAGTTGTTTTTAATTGAATTAAATTTAATCGAGTGGATTACCTTTTGAAAGCTAGCAGTTTAAACACCTTGTTTCTAAAAAATACAGGCTTCAAGATTTATTATCGTGACTTTTCATGAAGGTGCTGTTAAACAGTCATCGTTGTGTGGATTCAGGCATGGTTTTCTTTAGTTGTTTTCGAATTTAGTTAATGGATTTTTTTGTTGTCTCTTTTTGAGAATGATAATCAGTGTGGTGGGGTGTTGGTTAGAATGCCCTTTATAATAGGGATTAAAACGAGAAAGGAACAGATACTTTTGGAATTTTTCAACAAGTTTCGTGAAATGTTAGTAAAGAGTTAATGAGTTACGGCATTTTGAAAACATTACTAGAAATATCAATTTCAATTTATAGCTTGATTTCATATACAGGCCTACTTTCAGAGAATTATTACGTGCTGCCTATTTTGAGTTAAAGGTTGAAATTTTATCTAACTCCAAGGGCAAAAGGGTTTTATTTGCATCGCTTGAGCACTTGCTGCTTTGTCAGAAATTGCTGGACAGCAATGTATTTATTGTAATTAATTTTGTTGTATATAGTATAACGACTGAGGAGCTCATCCTGTTTAAACATTTGTTAATAATAATGATATAATAAATTATTATTATTATTATTAATTATTATTATGATGATGATGATGATGATTATTATGATTTTTATGTTCAATG
>RDPX01000182.1:1517725-1529084 GCA_003991215.1 Morbakka virulenta | reverse complement strand
TGTTGATTGCTGTTATTCTATTTTTTGAGTTCAATTCTGTTTTCAAGATCAACCGAACTCTGCGTATACATTCTTTTCTGATCTTCTCTTTCATTTGTGAGTGTTGTATTCCATCTCCTTCGTTGACTCCTAGGTATTTGTACGTCCCCTCTTGGTCGAGCTCCATGATAACTGTGTCGCCATCAAGTTCAATGTTGTTGGTGTTAACTAACTTTCCGCGCTTAAATGTGTCTTTTGCACATTTGTCCAACCCAAATTCCATTCCTATGTCATCACTAAATGCTTTTACTGTTTTCAACAGTCCTTCAAGTTCTCCATCATTACAAGCATAAGGTTTCAGATCATCCATGTAAAAGAGATGATTTATTTTACTTTCATCGATTTTGTATCCATAAGCTGTTTCGTTCAATAATCGAGATAAAGGTATCAGAGCCATACAAAATAGCAGGGAAGATAGAGTCACCCTGAAAAATTCCACTTTTGATTCGCATACCAAGGGAAGATAAGACACCATTAGAGTGAGAAAGAAGAAGATTGGTTTCCCATAGTTTCATAGATGTTTTAAGAAAATTAATAAGGGTAGGGGATACATTAAACAGTTCAAGACAACGCAATATTCACGAGTGAGGTACACTGTCAAAGACTTTCTTATAATCGATCCATGCTTAAACCAGGTTGATACCATGTTCACATCTGAACATTTAGGGTTGTTGGCCTTCTTGAAATAAACTTTCTGGATGCATTACTGCAAGAATCATTCTCAAAGATGGAGCTATTTCCATTAATACTGCTGGTAATAACTCGCTTCAGTAGGCGAAAGTTGTGCTTAAAGCTTGAAAAATGGAGATAGACCAGCCATATCTTTCCAAAGCCAAGTCTGACATCTTCTTTCAGACAGGGTGTTTTGTTTCATCTATAGACCACAGATCTTTAAACCATGAACCTGAAAATACTTTTTGCTCTAAAGATTCAAAGCCCATCGTGGACTAGTGCTAAAGTCGTGGGCATCCGCAAGTGATCCGCTAAACGATAATGACTCGAGCCACTCTGGTATTCCCGAAATACTTAAACTCATAATACATATGCGCTCTCTTTATTCGTCCTCCTATTCAGAGTAACCCATCTCTACTATTGGGTTCAACCTGGTCAGCCGTGAAGATTTCTTTACTTGCCTTTTCACATCTCATACCAATTAGACAATTCATCTTTAAAGTACCACTTTTTGTACGTAACCAACAAAAGCGCTTTCTGCTCTCTCAGTCTTATGTTACAAGTGTGATTTTATTAAGGTTAACAGCTACCTGCTTCCTTACTTCCCCTTTTTTTATTTTCAGTTTGGTCTCTTTCGCTGCAAAACCATTCTTTTATCTCTTCTCTAATGTCTGGCATCCACTGTTCATTCTTTCCAAGGTTGACCTTGGCAAACAGTAGCCATCCAACAACCTTTTTTAGTTTCCTAAGATTTCTGACCACCGTCGCTGTCCTTGACGAAAATAACATTATTCCCATTATCATTATTATAAAATACTAGCGGGGCTAGCTGGCTTTTCCCGGATATGTAAGGCATAGTTATGCAATTCTCATTACTGTCATTTTACTGACCAACAAAGAGTTACAAAAATTAATCCATCTACTAACTAGTTAAGGATAGAATTCAAATTTCACAGAAAATAAACTGAAGAAACATAACTTGGTTTTTCCCAATATATTCTGTGCCGAATAGAATTCCATCTTATACCATGTTTGCTCATACCTGATCAAAATATACATTCATACATACTTTCTTACTAAGTACTTACATACTGATTACAATCATCGTAGTTTTTTGTCACATTCATTAAATTGAAAAGGAACTACTTACATTTCTGGCCAACCACAATTAAAAAACAACAGGATATAGTTATCAAGTAAAATGAAATTACGTACCTTGCATTTAAGACCCCCATTTCCGACTCTCAAGGAACCATTAATATTCTTAGTGTGAAGAGGTCACAAATGATAATAAGAACAATATCTTGTTGGAATATCTTATAATAAATTAATCCGTCTTGGCTGCCAAAAAAAACCATTTCATGTCGACAAGAGTAAGAGTATGTGAGTTTTTCCAACCAAAGGGACAGAAAATTAAAGCATTAGATAGAGGTGCCTTCATAATTTTTTTAATCGTCGGACTAATAAAAAACATCCAAAAATAAGCATAAATTTATGTTCTGCCTATCTGTGTTTTCGGGATCACCTACATCAATCTTCAAAAGCCATTTTGTATAAACTTACCTTAAACCGCGACCTTATTTATTATTCATGCCACTTTTGCTCCGCCAAACCCGCCGGAACTCATTCAAACCCCGGTCATATTTACTGCCACTGGAACTTGCCCGCCGGAAACAAGGTACGTCGGGTCCGTGTATAACGTGGGCAGGTACTTAGATTGCTTGGAGAGGCTCCAGATTAAGAATTTAATTACAATTATTGGCCCTTATAAACATTTTTGTGTTTGTAAACCTTTCTTTTTAAATAAGCATTTTTTTTCTTAAATAAACATTTTTTTGTGTTTGTAAACATTTCTTCTTAAACCAACGAGAAAAATTATTTATTAATATTAATAATTATACTCTGAGTTAAAATTGCATTTCAATATTCTCTGAGTTTCTTGCTCGCGCATATAATTTTAACTTAGATTGGCTCTCTTTTGGTAAATATTGAGCACTCTGCAATTATATTTGTTTACCAGTTGATGGGATGTAATTATAGTCTGTAATAAACATTAAAAAGTTTTTCAATTTTTCTTTCGAACCAATTATTTTCATCTGTTCAAAGGCAGTTTCGAGCTAAGACATGTTTGAAAAACCGCCAAATCAATCTGTAATAAACTGATTTCCAGTAAACACTGTAATTTAATTGTTTTTGAGGTGGTTTTTTAAATTATTAGCATCACCCTGGGAACTCCCGATACCCATGGTAGTATCATATAATTGAACAGGTGTTGAAAAATATGAAAGGGGTATTGACCCCTTGGAATTGACCATATTCATTCGACAAAAGACAAAGTGATAAAGTAAAAAGTTACTGTTCATCTACTTATGCATGCTATGTATGTTATTCTTTGTCTGCCCCCTGCGTTGTTTTCCGTTGATCTTGCCTGCCACATTAAAGTGTTCCAGCTCTTCCTTTCGCATTACATGTCTCAAACTGTCTTTTTCTGATGGATTTATTAATCTCTTTGCCCAAGATATTCTCATCATTCTCCTGAAAAACCACATCTCTGCTGCTTCTATTCGTTTTTCCGTACTTTGCGACATGTTCCAGCATTCTCTGCTATATGTGACGATGGAAAACACATAGCAGTTCAGCATTCTGACCTTAGTTGTCATAGAAATTTTGTTCTTCATTCTGCTGTCACGTTTCTCAACTGCCACTTTTGCCATTCCGATTCGTCTTCTAATTTCTTGGTCACATTTGCCATTGCCAGTTATCATGCTGCCAAGATAATTGAAACTTTTTTTTACCTGATTTATTAGGGCGTCCCCAATCAGTATCTTGCATTGTTTGCCCTTTTTTTGTTTACTAATTATCATACACTCTCACATACACAATTATCATACACACACACACACACACACACACAGAGGTTAGGAGAGAAATGCAACCAGTTGTCATTGACATGAGTTTCAACAAACATTTTTCAAAAAAATCTTCATGCTGCAATGCCAAGGACTATTTTGATAATTAGTTGTTATAACATAACTCCTGAACACACGAGATCAAAAAAATTCCAGGGTATGATTTCAACCTAATGCAAATAGCATTCTTCCTAACTTTGGTAGTAAATCATTATACCAAAATAATTTAATGCTCTCTCTCCCTCTTTNCTCTCTCTCTCTCTCTCTGCTCTCTCTCTCTCTCTCTCTCTCTCTCTCTCTCTCATACATGCTTGGTATGTTTGTTATTCTTTGTCTGCCCCAGCTTACAGTTTATGGTACGCCCTACCTTTTGCTTTATTCAACCACTTTGTCTAGTATCTCTTGTAGCTTTTTTTCTGACTCTGTAATGAAGACCGTATCGTCAGTGTATCTCAGGTTATTAATGGTGTTATTTCTCGAAGAATAATCTCATTGTAAAGGTTAAAAAGGTATGGGCTAAACACACATCCATGTCGAACGTCACTTCTAATGTTGCTGTATGAGCTTGTGTCATTTCCTACTCGCATACACGCTGTTTTCTCCCAGTAAAGATTGCGCAAAACTGGTAAATCCTTTTCGTCCGTATCGAAATATTATAGCATGTTGAAAATCTCTTCATGCTTTACTTTATCGAATGCCTTTGTGTAATCGAAAAGTACACATATAAACCTTTCTGCATCTCTGTAGCTCTTTCTGATAGCATTCTCAGAACAAAGATCGCATTCCTTATATCCTACTTCTTGCTCTCATCGTCATAATACGAAGCAGAATTTTCATCACGTGGCTCATTAAGCTAATTGTTCTGTGCATTTCGCATTCAATTGCACCAGGTCACTTTGGGAGGCCTATCAGGATCGATTTACTAAGGTCTTCTGAGATTTGCCTCTGTCATATACCTTGTTGAAAATTTCAGTATGCTTCTCTACACCAAAGTCTTCTAGTGCAACAGTCATCTCTGTCACAACTTCATCGGGTCCTACAGCCTTATTCATTTTCAATTTTTTGTAATGCGTCTTGGTTCCACCATGGTTTTTCTTATTTCTGTCTTGTTACCCTTGTCACCTGCAAAACCTTCTCTGCGGTATTCTGTCCAGTCTTCAAGGATTTTGTCCCATTTCATTATGACTTGACCATCCTTTGATCTTGTGCAACCTGCAGAAGAACAACCTTTGAAACCAGTTATTTTCTTAATCTTTCTGTGTATAGCGCCCGGCTAATTGCTTTTGCATCTTTCAATTTCTTCGCGTTTTTCGTTAATCCAGATCTGTTTGGCTTCCCTGCATTGCATTTTAATTTCCTTATTCGCCAGCTTGTATTCCTCGCTTCTGCCCTTTAAAGGTTTTATACTTCGTCTTCCCTTGGTTTTCAAGTACTTAAAATCGGTTCTGGACTGTCACAGCGTATTTTTCTCAAATGTTTTGGTTTCTAGCAAGGTACTTTACTCCATTCTTGCTCTTGCCTTACCCTTCTTGGTGGTCTTCAACTTAATCCTTAAGTTGTATATGACTGGGTTGTTGTCACTATTACAGTCTGCTCTTGGGTATGTGTGGTTGTTGAATTACACTACTATTTTGTTTCTTGATGGCAATGAAGTCAATCTGGTTCTTGACGTCGTCTCCCAGACTTCGCCATGTCCACAATCTGCGTGGATGTTGCTCGTACCATATGTTGGTTGATACATACTCATTTGCTTTACACCATTGGACCCGTTTTTCTCCCCTTTCATTTTGTGTGCCCAGACCAAACGTGATTGTGACATTCGTAGACTTGCATTGTTTTTAGCTTTCTCCAATGTTTCGTAAAACACCTCAATTTCTTCTCCGCTGCTTGCGGTTGTTAGTGCATATAGTTGAATGATGCTGATATCCACTTGTTTTCCTTTCAGTTTTATTAGCATGACTCTATCTGACAAAGCCCACCATACTACCAAGCTCTTTCTATGTCACGTATGACAGCTACTCCTCTTTCGTGTTTTACTTCACCTGAATATGACACCCCAAAATCATCACTGTTGAACTCATCGCTGTTCTTTTATCTTGTTTCGCATAACCCAGAATGTTTATCTTTAAGCGGAACATTTGTTTTCACATTCTCCAGCTTCCCACTTTGAAACAATGTTCTTACATTCCTTGTTCCAATTTACAGTAGTTGTTTCATTGTGCTACAGACAGTAGTCTGATGACGATCCGGCGCCACCTGCCGCACTGGGCGAGGAATCTAAGTCATTGACAGGAATTTCCTTCACGCCATTTGCTTGGTTCGAAGTGGTGTACATCCCCATGCTTTTCTGGGGAATATAGAGCGGTGCTTTTCGGTTCCCTACCTCCCTGTATTTTTATCCAGATACAATATCTAGAAGGACTGCCTTATAAGGCTGTTGAGCTCCTTTCCTTGCTGATGATATATAATCCATGTCCGGGACTCTTGCAGGTACTCCCCGGTGTCAAGGTGGACCTGATAGCAGTGATGTTAAGGGGCGCTTTACCATCCCCAGAACTTTAGTCTCCCGACTAGAGACACATCACTGAATGCAGTGTAATGTAGTACTCCAGACCTGTGCACTGTGACGTCCAATTTATTTGCGGTTCAGGATGGTTCAGCATAAAGCAAAGAGCACAATAGGGGCCCCCGCGACGTTTCCAAACCAGTATTTTTCAATTGACTATGGTCATACTAATGCATAGGAAGATTTTTGTGGTCACAGAAACCGTTATAATTTCAAAAACCTTTGTTGTAGCTGCCATGCTAAGTTTTTATGAGCTGGTCACACTTAAGTGCTTAGAAACTTTTTATGGACACGGTTACTGTTCAGATTTCAAAAACTATTCTGTAACAATGACACATGACAGCAGTGGAACATTCTGAATTTTCTTGCAGAGTTAGTTCTACCGAATAATGAGATAGCTAAGAGTATGTCCAAACCCAGATTGCCAAATGCTGAACTAAATTTGGGATTGAAAGTGTAAAATTATCAACCCAAGTGCAGTTGTACAGCAGTGTGTATTAGAGACCAAAAATACCTTTAAAATTTTTAATTAGTTGATTGAAAAAACACTGTTTACACATGTCAGTTGAGTGTACAGTTTTTAGGGGGAAATGCTCTAAATGGTCATGATAGGAAGCCGCTGATCGACAATATGGAAAAATGCGTTATGTAATGGATCAGCATCATTTGACGCTGTATCCAGTTATACCAGATTGAGCACTTACATGTGAATGTATTTTCCATTGATTCCAGTCTTCTGTTACAATATTAAGTTGGTCCGAAGCTAACTGTGACCAAGCAAAAACGTTGTCACGCCAGCGTTTGCACGGCCGTCCTCGTTTTCTCTTTCCTTCTACCACCCGTTCAAGACATATCTTAGATAATCCAGTTTTAGACCTTTTGATATGCCCAAAGAGTTTTAATATCTCGCTCTGGATTACTGGAGTGATTGGTGTCAGTGCTGTGATCTTGAGGAATTTCTTAATTGGGATGTGCTCTGCGAGTCTGCTGCCAGTCATGAATCTCATATGATTTTGAAATTTTTCTATTTTCAACAACAAGGAAAGTTTTCCAGTTAATGCACTCCAGACCATAAAGTACAACTGGGATTATGTATATTTTATAAATCTTGGCTTTGGTGTGATATGGTACTCTTTCTTGATGTCAATAACAGTTTGTTTTTCTGAAATGCCGCCTATCCTGGATATCTTCTGTGTTTAACATATGTTAATCCATTATTAATGGAAGATAGTTTATGCAACGTGACCAATATATGTTAGTTTCCACTTGCAAATGGAGCTCCAAAGTGTTGATCATAATTGAGATAAAAACTATTAAGGCTAACCAGAATCTTGATTATGAAAAAAATGCAACGACCAGACGCGAACTAGTTACTGCTTTTGAGGTATGGCTTTGGAAGTTCGTGCATCGCACTGGACTCTATTAACGACATAAAACGGCAGTAGCCAAAACAGATCTTGCCCAATGAGTCAATAGGATACAGTGATATCTAAAACAAGTACGTCTTCTCCTATCAATGTTCAAGTTTTTGCCAGACAGCATTTATGCTGTGAACGATACCCGTGCCTGGAAGATTTAGTAGTGCCTAGAACCGACAAGAAAAAGGGACTAAAAGATCTTGTCATGCAAACTGCAGGGCACGAAAGGTCATAGTATCGCAATGTTTGACAGCAAAGGCTGACAATCTGAATTGAAGCCCTTCGTGGCATTTTCAATCGCAATTTTATTTTCTTGAGAACGTCGTCTACACTTTATCGTAGGTACATATTTCCAAACAATTTTCCTTTGTTACCGAAATAGTGTTCAGGGTAAAGTTTAACTAGAGAAACCTGTGGTTGTTCAGAACCTGAAAACCCAGATTTGAATTACGACATAGTTCCCAAACGATAGTTTATGAACTATGTCGTGATTCAAATGTTGCCAAAGGTTGTGGCTTTAAATCCGATGCAGTCCACAACTTTGAATTTACTGTAATATAAATATACAACTGCTGGAATGCTGTTATATTCATTAACGTTTTGTTTAAAAACAGCTTTAAAAGTCTGAGTTTTTGACATGCAAATCTTAACGTCTTGCTTAGATTCTTTGCGTCGGAGCAGAACAAAACTGGAAAGCCTATCCCAGGTAAGGTTCCTGTAATCAAAGTTTTGACCTACTTTTGACTTCATTTTACACTCCTGTGACTACTATTTTGTAAAAATATTTTGTAATAATATCACTACATGTGTTCACTGCAGCGTTTCAAGTTGAAAACAGAGGGAGAAAAAAAGAGAGATAGATGGAAAGAGAGAGACAGAGAGACAGAGAGAGAGACAGAGAGAGAGAGACAGAGACAGAGATAAAGAGAAACCGAGACCGAAATCAGGGATCTAGAGGGTGGATTGTATAATTCAGGAATGCATCACCCCTTGTCTACAAAAAAAGATTTTGAAGATAACAAGAAACATGACATTTACTTTTAAATACTCTTTAAAATGATATTTAAGTTGTACTTGTTACACACACACACACACACACACACACACACACACACACACACACACACACACACACACCTACCTGTCACCTTTTCCATCCTTAGGTCACCGTGACTCTTGTAGTAATTTTATGACGCCGAACAAAAAACTACCAAAATTTGAGACTCGCACTGCCCCTGACACTTGAGCATGCTGCGGGAAACGCAGTCAAATTGCGTTGCGCCATGTCCGTTTTGTACAAGTTTAACTTTGTCAAAGTAACGCCCTTCGCCAGGCCTCTGTTGTATATCTCTGCGGCCCTTTGCTCCTGCGTCTGTTAAGTTAATATCAATCTTCGCCGATCCTTCTTTATCGTCGCAGGTTAAGGGAACGTTAGTTAAAGATGTCTAACAAGGCCTAAATGGCCCTCTTTGACACCCATCACTTACTGCAGGCCAACTGCGGGCATAGGTCCACTAATTAAAAAGATCTGCTACTTATTGTCACCAGAGCCCCAAATAAAACCTTTTTTGTCATCGATACATTCTCTTTTTTCCTACTGTTTGTGATTTTTATTTAGGAACATTTCTAGAAAATACACCGTTGAAGGACAATGATTCCGTGGAGACTGTGGAACCTCAATATCTTCAAAAGGTATTATTGACTTTTATTTCTGGATAAATAGCTTAGAGGTTTTATTTGGGAATTATAACGTAGTAAAATCTTTTTTATTATCAATGGATTTCAATAAGCTAATAAGTGAATAGAATAAGGAAATAGAGTAGGTCTAACCCAGGTTTTCTACGAAAAAGCGATCCCAAAGGTTGGAGCGAGTAAAAAATCTTATAACCAAATCTTATGCAGACGTACACCACCTAATAAATGTATTTCTATAAAAACGGGACAAGGACCAACTGTATCCCTGGAACCTAATCTATATCAGGCAGAGTTGCAAGTCACTGCCTCCACCAGCTCATTCTCAGACTATGGTTTCAAATAGCCAAGGATTGCTATGGTCTTAATAAAAGATTTAAGCGCGTTCCAATTCCCTTTTGCATCCCCTTTCCTTATCAATGCTTGTCAACCCCCGTAAACAGCTTCGACTAGCTTCTCTTATATGATCCTCTTATTTTCCGGAAGTTCTTGACCTCCAAGAAACACAGTCATTTGTCACGGCGCCTTTCAACAAATATTTGAGGAAAACGGTAAATAGCAAAGAATAATACATGGGTGATAGAGCCTCGATGTACAGAAAATGCTTACTTCACCACGACACTCCACTGCAGTTAGTATCGATAAGATGAGCCTTGTCTTTCGACTAATTCTTGGAACAAAAGACGCAACGCTCTCGGTAAGATAAGCTCAGGAGCAGATTTTGGAAAGTCTAAAACTTTGCCTTCATTAACTTTGAGAAAACATTATTTTGCATATGCATCTAGAATTATGTTCTTTGGGAGAATATTATTACCGGGGAAGTAAAAAGGTTGTTCCAAGTCATCTGTTCCAATTCGTGAACGCCTGAACTAACTGCTGATGGCAACGCAGACACTATTAATAATATAGACAGACAATATTAATAATAGTATATTGCTAATTGTATGATTAAGTTGGCTTGAGCTCTTTTCATTCTCATTACCTGTTCCCCTAGCACACGTCAATTGTCACGTCAATTGTACCTAAACAGAATGTTTTGATTGGTTGACTATTTGCTATTTTTTCTTTTTATACTTTTTAGTGGATAGAAGACAGTAAAGCCCAAATTGACAAGGATGGATTTAAAGAACTCTTTGGCAACGGGGAATTCCAAGTATGTATAATTATTGATCGATAAATATATTGATCAATTTGTCTTTTGGTAGATAAATTACCAACTCTGTAATGTTTATCAGGTCTCCATGACATTTGTAGAAAATCCTGAAGCATTAATAATGCTTAAAACGTCTGCATTAGCATGCAAGGAAGACGTTAGCCTCCGTCATATCTCTGAACACTGTAGAAAGTTAAAATCATTGCTTCTCAGCAAGTTTTTGGTAAACTTCGTTTTACCTCGAAACGCAATTTAATAAGTTCTACAGATATATCTATATAACATCCCATCAACAGATGAACAAATATATTGTAGAGGGCTCAATATTTACTAAAATAGAGCCAATCTAAGTTAAAATTATACTTAATATTTCTGATAAAAAAGTACGTAACTCTGAGTTATAGATAGATAGATAGATAGATAGATAGATAGATAGATAGATAGATAGATAGATAGATAGATAGATAGATAGATAGATAGATAGATAGATAGATAGATAGATAGATAGATGTGTAATTTTAACGTCATTTTCTCCCAGTAGTTAGGGCTCAGATGGTGCCCTTCAGAGCGAAATTTCTTGACTGGATACCCTTCCTGACGCCACCTAATGGCTTTTTTCTCTTCTACAGTTCCAAATTCTTTTCACCTGCTCGGGGAATCCAACCCGGAACCTCTTGGTTAGGGTGCATGTACATTTACCATCAAGCTACGGCCTCTCTACAGAAGAGAATATATAATAATTTAAATATTTTAAACGTCTTTTAGATAAACTGCAGATATCTTAGTGTTTTAATCATAAGAATAAAAAACTGTAGCAATCTTTTGAATGAAAATGCTGTGTATATATATGCGTATGATCAACAAAAAAAAAATGCTAAATATCTAAGACATTGTCATTGAGCCACAAACG
>RDPX01000182.1:1462128-1516904 GCA_003991215.1 Morbakka virulenta | reverse complement strand
ATAGATAGATAGATAGATAGATAGATAGATAGATAGATGTGTAATTTTAACGTCATTTTCTCCCAGTAGTTAGGGCTCAGATGGTGCCCTTCAGAGCGAAATTTCTTGACTGGATACCCTTCCTGACGCCACCTAATGGCTTTTTTCTCTTCTACAGTTCCAAATTCTTTTCACCTGCTCGGGGAATCCAACCCGGAACCTCTTGGTTAGGGTGCATTTACATTTACCATCAAGCTACGGCCTCTCTACAGAAGAGAATATATAATAATTTAAATATTTTAAACGTCTTTTAGATAAACTGCAGATATCTTAGTGTTTTAATCATAAGAATAAAAAACTGTAGCAATCTTTTGAATGAAAATGCTGTGAATTATATAAAACACCGACATTTATTTATTTTAGATTTTATGTATAAAAATAACGAAATATCTTTTTTTAGCAAAAAAAACAAACTGCATCTGTACATGCAAAAACATTTTTCATTGAAGGCTATTCGAAGAAGCCATTATATGAGTATATGGTCTTATTATTACTACAGTAGCATGGGTAGTTAATACTACGTATTTTGACCAGTATCAGTCTTACCTTTAGTAATACTAACTACAAATAGAAGGGGGTTTGCCCCACAAATTGTTTAAAATGAAAAGTGTCTCCCTTAATTCCCCATCCTACTTGTTGAAGGGAGTTATGTTTTGTCTTTCAGGTTAACGCTTATGGAGAGGGACATCAAGATGTACAGACTGATATAGAAATGTGGCTGTGGCAGCTGGTGAGCGTTTTTTCTCCACCGTTGTATGCATTAGACTGAAACCATTTTGACATGTAACAGAATTACTCTACAAGTAAACATTTTCTTATTAGTGAACACTTTATGTCATGGACCTTATAATTCCTAATTGGCTTACGTTTTGAGGGATTTTTCTGTTATAAGAAGCAAACCGAGGTTTATTACATAACTTTATTACGTATTGACGCGCGTTTATAATACAACTTGATTGCATATTGACGCGCATTTATAATACAACTTGATTGTGTATTGACGCACATTTATAATACATACCTCTACTTGGTCTAGATCACGCTATGCTCGCAAGATCGACCCCGACATCTATGCACTCATCGGTATTGCACCACCCAGTATCTGGCGGAAAGTACAAGACAGCAATCAACGCAAGAAGCAAAAGAATGACGAAAGGCACCCGGTCTACCATCATCAAGCAACTCAAAAGAGGCTATCATCTAGGGGTACCTTTGTAGACCGTATCCAACCACTTACAACGTCGCTTGATGCAGTCGTAACTGAGAAGTGGACCTCTAGCTGGAATAAGAACAACGTGTCCAGTACATGGGCCAGCCGAGGTATCGTCCCCTTACAAGACCTTGCTGGAAAGGAACTAAGTTGGCCAGACTGGAAGACCATCAACCGATTGCGAGTTCAGCAAGGGAGGCATGCAAGAGTACATGGTGATGTCTTCAGCAAAAAAATATATTGAGAAACAGAAGAGTTACCAGGAAGATCATTTATGTAAGGAAAGCTAAATAAATGCCAGCATTAACGAGTACTCATCAGGTCTAACGTCAGTCAGTGTGAAGCGCATTTTTTTATCTGAAAAAAGGGCAGATGGCTACCAAAAATTTTTAAACCAGTGCTATTACCAGAGAGCATTTGGAGCAAGGTGGCATGTCAAACCTTGTCAAATGGCTTAGAAATATCCAGAGTTACAGAGCATTCTTTACTGGACCTATCCGTAAACCTGTAGATGCATTCCGTGATTACTGTCAAAAGGTTACCAGTGGCGAGGCCCTCTAAAACCGTATCAACAAAATAAACAAAAAGACCTACTCCCTGCCATACTTTCACTAATAAATTTTTGGTAAGTCTTTCAAAGAACTTACTTATGACTGGAGGAAATTTTACAGGTCGATATTTGACGGTATCAGGTGATTTTCTTACATTCTTGAAGACAAGGCTAAACTTTTTAGGAAGAGTGAAAACAAGAAAAGTTCGGACAGCACAGAATATATCTTATAAGCCACTTTTGAAGACCATCACTAAAGACAAATAATACTCCTCGTGAGTACCTTTGATTTTTGATGATGAAAAAAAAAAAAAAGATGATAAACTTTGATCTTGGTAGAAACACTGGGGGAAAACAAGGCAACGGGTGTCCTTGCACGATTTATTCAGTTTATTGGTTTCTTCTTCTTCCTCCTCCTTCTCATCTTCAGTTAAATAAAAGTTGATCACCTATGACCCGTCCGATCAACTGCTCCCACCACTTTCTATTTTGCACATGCTTTACCGCATCGGCAAAAGTGACATCAATCATTTCGTAGATGTTTTCCGCTTATCGTGTTTTTTGTCACCCTCTTGATGTTTTGCCGCGAATCATAACGACCAGTATCGTTTTCTTCATACCATTGATTGGCCTGCTGGACCACAAAAGCATTCAGGGCTTGTGGTGATCTTCGAATTGTGGCAGGGAGGAATGTATAGACTACTTTACACAAGACATAATGGAGAGATGGAAAACCCCTGGTGATAGAGCGTTGTTTTGTCTCAATTTAACAGATACCTTTAGTTTAGGTTTCTCTGTGACAGCCTGAATTAAATAAGCATTTTGTGGGGCTTCTGCCCATAATTATGTGCCAGAAGCAATGTAAGATCCTCAAACAAAGAAACAGTACAGAACATTCAGTAAATACTTTGCTATACCTAATTCTAAACGTAGATAAGTACTGAACTGCTGATAGAAGATTTAATTTTTTTAGTCTGTGCTTATAAATGGTAATTGAAGACGAGTCTTGAAATAACTTGACACACATACCGTACACTTGCAATACCCCTCAAAGGTTGCAAGCAGTTAATTTAATTTTTGTTCTTGTTATGAGTACAAAATATATGTATAATCGACGGAGGCAATTATTTCAGGCGGTTGCTCATGCCAGCTGTTTCCAGAAGATGGTGGTCAATCGCTGAAAGCCGGCGTTTGTGAAAGAACAATTTGTGTCCAGTTTGAATAGTCAATATTGCCTGTTTGATATATAATTTTTGTAAAAGACTACTGAATAATAAATTGATTTCAATTCAGTTAGCTACAGTTTTTAATGTTTTATATCTTTTAATTGATATGTTCTTTGTAAAAAATTAGTATTTGATGTTATTTTTTAACTTAAATTAAAGGCACTTTTTATTCCTTTATATTTTCGCTCTTTATTCCCCCCCTCCCCCTAATTTTTCTGCATACAGGAAGACTCCACAAAAAGGCACATGCTCTTTTATTCAAAATTATAAGACATGGTCTCCGGGGAGTCAACTAAGTAAAGCTGTATATATATTCCATAATATTTCTAGCACAGTAGCTGCTGAGGAAAGGACCCACATGGATCCCAAGCATCTATGCAAGGGGTCCATTTTGTTTCATGTTTAACATCGTTGCTTCAATATATAGAAGTGCTTGCGCCAGCTAAACGTTTATTGATCTAAGTTTGGATGAAGTCTGACCCCATGATCCTGAAAGATTTAACTGCATTATTCTAGGATTATGTCCCGTGTGTGAAGGCTTTCGTTTCCCTTTGTAGGAAGGACAGGCTGTGGTTACTGCAGGTGACACTGTGAAGACATTGAATAAAGATGATACCCTCTTGATTCAGCCAAATGTGAAGTAAGTTGCCCAGGACTGCCGTTTTGTTTTTTTAAGGAATATTATCAATTTCGTAATATTCTGTTTTCGTTTTAACCTTTTCACGGAACAATGAAAGAAAGAAGTTCGTTTGAGAAAAAAAATTAGCATTCGTAAAATGTTAAAATAAACAGATTGTATAGCTTGATTCTGAATTCAAAATCCTCATCGTTAAAAGAAATCGTTAAGGAACCAAGCGCGAGCATTACCTAAAACAGCTTGTAAATTATTTTGAATAGAGTTTATTTATTATAATTTATGTGAGAAAAGAGAACTCAAAATAAATAAGGAATCAAATACAAGCTGCACCTTTATAACAACATATAAATTATTTTGAATAGAGTTTATTTATTATAATTTATTTGAGAAAAGAGAACTCAAAATAAATAAGGAATCAAATACAAGCTGCACTTTTATAACAACATATAAATTATTTTGAATAGAGTTTATTTATTATAATTTATTTGAGAAAAATCAGGACATACAGAAAATTAATTGTATGTCATAAATTTCGGTTTTCACAGTAAGCTTACAGTAATCTTGTTAATGCAGAAGTAAGAAGGTTTTTTATAAAAATACATGAAGCTAAAATCGAAACCAAAAAATATCTAAAATTTTATCTGTTTCCTTAATATCAAGTGTTGTAATAAACATCATTTTTATAATGGCTTATAATCATACAAGGCATATTGCCACTGAATGTGAGGTACTGTGAAAAAATGACAGAAAAAAAGAAAAAGGTTAAGACAAGAGATGAGAGTTAAAATAGAGCTAAAATAAGTCAAGTCGTATGGTATAGGAAAACACTCCGAATCCAAAGAGTTGCACAATGTTGCTGTCCGAGGTGAAAAAAAACTACAATCATAGAAAGATTTATCACAACGACGGACAGCAAGTGCATGAGGATGAAAATATTGGAGAAACGAGTCACACCAGATGCTACAAACAGAGGTGGTATTCATTGAATTTTAGGCCTTTTGAAGGTATTTATAAGAAAGAGATATTGGCTTGCTGTAGAAATTATCGTTAATGGTATGGAAGCTAAATCAAAGCTATGGACTGTTGTTGCTTGTTAACGATTATTGGTCAAAAGGCCCAAGGTGAAAAACTCTGTTCAAGTCAGAAAATAAATCTAGAAGCCGACATGTGAATCGAAACCGAACGAAACGAGTAGATGTTGTCAGCCAGAGGTCTTTAATTAAGCATGTAGAATCACGCACAAAAATGTAGCTTCATACCGGTTTATTTAAACATGTAGCCACGGCTTATGTCAAGTATATCACCATAGGTATGATATAAGTCACTATACTAATTTATTCCAGTCTGACAGTTTATGGACTGGCGGTTTGTTGACTGACCCGGAAAACACATAACATGATTTAAGATAAAGAAATGTCGGCTTCGTTAACAAATATTTGTCTTGACATAGACTGCATTCCAACCAATTGTTAAAAACCAACAAGAAAGGCCTGTGCCTGAAATTTGTTGGTGGGAATGATGAGAAGAGGGAAAGTGAGCTCATCTCTCTACTGTAACCGTGTTATGACTTAAGGTAGGGGTGGGCAACCTTTCTAGAGAGTGGGCCAGATCCTTCAAAAGTTTTCTTCACGCGGGCCAAAGGTAATAAGAAAAGCGAGAGTGATAATGATAAATAACAACGATAAATTTGGAGCAATTAGAATGCATTTTGTAGCTTTGGTTAAACGTAACCAAACTATACTAAACTAAAATGAACAGAACTCACAAATTAACGAAGAATAGTAATATTTACAATGCTAAAAGCTAGTTTTTTAGTCTTATGTAGTTTGACAAAGTTATATGTTTCATTCAGTATATTCAATACCTGCAACCACTAGACAATTTTATTTGCTAACAAAAAATTATATAATTTTATGGCCTCGCGGGCCATGAAAATTCTTCTCGCGGGCCGTAGATTGCCCACCCCTGCTTAAGGTAACAGGTGGCAACCAAGAGAGAATACACGGCAGCTATTTGTGTCTCTAAACAGTCCAAATGGAGAAGGTACCATCATTGTTATTAGTCTTTAGTGAAAGCAAAGAAATAGTTGTTATGAACACAGTTATGACAACGATGTGGCATATCTGAGCCATAGGAACCTAGAAATTTGAAAGTGGTAACCTACTGAAAAAAATCAAATAAAGTAGTAGTCCTCTGCACTGAAGTGAATATCAGTATTGCTTAGGATGAAGGAAGAAAAGAATGTTTAATGACCGCATACTGAAAAACCATGATAAAGTTCGGTAAAAAAGACGTTTCTAAAAACACATTAGCAAAACGTGCAACATATTAAACGACCAGAATGTTATTTTATGTAAGTAAAGCAAAATTGACAGAAGAACTCGACTGAGGCAACAAGATACAATAATCAGCAAATATCAAAGACCAGCAGTAGAATTTCAATATTTCAATAAAAAGTAGGTGCTTGATTCCCCTGTTATCTTCATGAATCTTCTATTGAAAATGAAGTGATACAGAAACCCTATCACTGAGGTATTCACCAGTGATTTTTCAAAGAATGGTTTCCACCTATGCACTTGTCTTCAACAAGAAGTTATAATGGGGTAGCTGAGATACTCAAAGTTTACGATAATTTTGTAACGAAAGTACTATCAAAGACTAATCATTGGATCAACTACCACACCTAGAAAGAAAATGTTTCACTAAACTTTTGACATGATAAAACAGGGTAATTTATTCATAGGAAAACGAGTCATTCTCATAGGTTTTGTCTGTTATTTTGCGACTTGCGGAATAAAAATTCTATTCGAATTTTTCTTTTCGAATGGCAGCGGACGCAAAATTTTCTTTTCTTTTCTCCCGTTTTACTACAGGTTCTCCGTTGATCGTAAACATGGATCATATGGTCTGACATTTGTCTTGGATGGTCGAAAAAATAAATAACTGGGCAACAGCCAAAATAGTTCTTTCGTGTCAGTGGCTTAATTTTTTAACATTAATGATAGGTGCATAACCTCTAAAATGTAGAAATGTAACAGTGAAGTACTTATTCTTGGTCCACGAAGACTGCTTTCCCTTTGCTACTGGATCCACCGTGTTTACCCAAGGAATACACATAGTGGATCCAACCCTTTTTATGTAGACCTCTGCATTCCCCAGTGACAGTAGGTACTTTGAAAGGGATGTTCTTTTTTATTCTTATTTAACTGATTGTCATTATGATTCTCTATTTATAGTTAAGCAATGTGTATTGTTGTAGTGTAAGTGAATCGCTTTGGAAAAGATGGAAAGCAAGTTTAAAAGTTTCAGTGTTGTTTATGCCGTTGTTCTACCTTCGAAATTTGCTTCGGGTGGACTTGGACCTCAGTGTACCATTCAATTTAGTTACCTGAAATATGGAAATCTCATATTTTTGCCCATGTTTTCTATAGTATAAAGGCTAGATATATCGGTTCTTTCTAAGATTTTTCATATCACGTTTTTAGGTTGATTGGGTGATCCTTTCCTGTTTAGGATGCGGATTCCAGAATTTCTTTGATACCCTATCCGAATTTAGACATTAGTTATGGAACTAGTTACTCTAGTGGGATCAGATAATATCTTTGACAACATGGCAGGATGGTAGTTCGGGCAGGTAGATTGGCAATGATCTAAAATTGTATGGCAACATATGTTAGAAAGAAATTATAAACATTATAGCATCTTTTCTGAACAATCGCAAGATCGAGTTGTTATTGATAAGCAATCTTCTTACACATTTTCTACAATTTCTGTTGTTTTTCTTAGAACCAACATAACTCTTTTTACGTATTCTGCAATTTGTACAGCCAGAATAATATTAGATATTGGACATAGATATATTCTACCCTTGCCTGAGAAAGGAGACCTTACCGCCAGAGACAATTAAAGGTGTTACACCAATTTGCAATTCTGCCGAAATCTGCAATGCAATGCTTGGGGAAAAAATGCAGTTAAAGAACGAAATAGAGTGGAGATTTTCAGATCATATGGAGTAACAGTAAAAACAGTCAATGCAATTGGTGTTAAAGAATACTTAATCAATGGTTCAGTCACCCGATGCTGATGCCGGCCTCTTCAAAATCGAAAAGATGTATTGCAAGGAGATAAACGTGACACTTGTTCGCCGTTACATTTGACTATTTGATACCAATATTGTTAGATATGCAAGGAATCGGTTGCTGACGTCTTAAGAAGTCGTAAAATTCATACGCGTTTTTAAAAAAATCTGCATCTTAGATTAAGCCTTACGTCTGGACGAAAAGGCAAAAAACCATAAACTTTAGCCGCATAGACGATGTAAATCCATTAAAAGGAAAGCCACTTAAAAGAAGTTGAAAGATTGGCAAATCTTGGCTGTGAAATCTCATCAACGGAGAAGGACGTGAACATCTCAACAGTCGAAGCTTATAGTGTGTTCGATGGCATTCAGACGCTTAGGAAATCAGCGCTCAAGATTGATTAAAAAGGCATTTTTCTTCAGATCTGTAGTCAAATACGCGTGAGACCTGGCAAAATACAAAGAAAGTTGGACTCCTTCCATCAGCGGAATCTGAGAAGAATTTTAGGCATCACGTAGCAGGACAGGATAACGAACGAAGAAAGGTTAAGACAAACAGGTCAGAGAAAATTGTATAAAATCGTTGAAGAGAGGAGATGGAAACTAGCGGGACATGTGTTGTGGCTACCAGCTGGCCGACCTGTTAGACACGCTTTATTCTGGAAACCTGCAGCTGGAAGAAGGAAGCGCGACAGATCGGCACGGACGTGGCAGGCAACCATCAGATATGATCTAAAGGCTCTGTGACTGCCCCTCCAAAATGTTTAACTACTGGCTGAGGAACGAGCCCGATGGTGCTGTTTTGCTGGTTGATGTCCTGCACAGGATCGAAGGGCCTGAGGTCTAAGGCAATGTTGTCAAACTTGCCCTATTCTATTGCACAATGACGAAAAGATCTGAAAAGAATCTTGGTGGGACAAACACAGGAATACATAGAGTTCTGTTAAATCTCAAAAGGAGTACCCTATAAAAGAAGAACTTTAAGAAAAAACGTCATAGCAAATCTGCTCTAAAATTCCGCACGTGATATATTTGACACTGCTATCCAAGCAAAAACTAGCGCGTAGGTGTTTCCTATGTATGCCGGTTCATAGCCATTAAAATATTCATTGTATTCAACAAGTCTACAGCATACAAACTTAGTAATAGTAATAACATGGTTTTGAGGGTGATTTGGAATTAATAACCCAAGTATTATTTTTTATAATTTCAAAATCGCCCGAACGAAGTGAGGGCTACTTGAAAGTTTTTAAATGAAACGAGGGATTATTAATTCAAGTTCATATTGAATTAATAATCCCTCGTTTCATGGTTTTTTCGTGTAATTTCTCCAAATTACCCGAAAAAACCATGTTATTCCTAATTAATTATATGACAAAATTGTCACTTAAGGTAAAAATATCAAATCAGCGAAAAATAACCCCAATAGTCTTATTCTTTCATCAATAAAATACAACAAACAATGAAAAAACAATCTTGAATTTTTTACCAAATACTGTATTCAGATTGGCTAAAAATTTGTCGTACGATTTTTTATGAAATGAATTGCTACGAATTTTCATTGTGTAATTGAAAGGGAGATTACAAAGAACTAGGGCTATTACAGAAAAATCACCCTCACATACGCTTTCCAACTCGAGGCACATGTAATCAGTCATAATTACATGAGATATTGGCCTGCCTGTGAAACAACTTGGCTTTATTCTCTACCCCTCTATTTTCTATTCTCTTTATAGAATACAATATGAAATACTGCATTCTTTGTCTGCGTATCTAACAGTTAAAAGCTTAAGTACCAAGTAGGAAGGAATGTGGTGAATTTGACGGGGGAAAAAGAGCCACTACCTCGCTTTTCCCCTCCAAATGCTTTATACAAATGAGTTAACGATAAATAATGAAATCAAAATAATCTAACAGGTGACAGTTAGTGCAAAAAAATTGTTTTTATTTCACATTGTGAGAAACTTTTCCACATTGTGCTTTCTTGATGCGAGAATATTTATAAATTGAGAACAGAAGGTTTTACTGGAATCTGGTGTATTTCAAATAGAGTTTTGGAAGAAGGAATGTGACAAATTTGTAGAGGCCGATTAGTCATCACATTTTCACCAACCTTACAAAAACCTCTCATTATCTTGCTATACACGGGGATTCTTTATTCCACTGATATAAACACTGATGTCGGTAGAGATAGAGATAGATGTAGAGATAGCAGAGCAAAGATGCTTTTTTTTTTGCTAGCAAATAGACGTCTTTAATATAGCATCAGGTGTGTTGCAAGGCGATACACTGCCTTTCGTTTTTCATCACTGTCCTTGACTACGCATTAGGGAAAGCAATTAATTGAAGAGAGGAAAAAGTAGATCTACATATCAAACAGAGAAGAGGCAGACGACGTATAGACAAATGCATCACAGACCTAGAAATTCCCCATGACATTGCTCTCATACCAGAAAACGCAGAGTGGAAACATTCTTTACAACAAATTCAAAAAGCCTCAGCTTGTGTTGGCCTCGCAATTAAAGTGAATAAGACTGAAGTCCTGATATACAATCAGACACAGCAGTTTAATTATTAATGACCTGGGAGGTACACAGTTGGAGGAACTACTATGGAATTCCAATACTTAGGCTCAATGGTGGGCGGAGGTTAAAATTACAGCCAGAAAGGGTTAGGCATGGAGGGCACGCAACAAAGTTTACGAGATCTGGAAGTTAGACTTAAACAGAACTCTGAACACCAAATGGCTTACATCAACAATTGAAGCTGTTCTGCTAAATAGCAATGAAACATGGCTGGTGACCAAAGCACTCAAAATCAAAATCAATTGCAGGGGACCTTAGACCTTAGACCTTAGTTCCTCCTGTCCTGGGTGGGACATCGGGCAGCAAGATGGCGCCAACGTGTTCGGTCTTTGGCCAAGGCTTGCATGCCATGCGTTTGCACACTCCATTTCTCCCTGTCTTTCTCAAACGTTGCTTGCCATGTTTTTACTGAACTGCCCCGTCTTCTTTTTCCTGAAATTGGTCTCCAAGATGTTGCATGGTGTGCGAAACGCTCCGTAGGGAACCTGAGAGTATCCCCTGTCAGCTTCCATCAACTTTCTTCAACTATCAAATGCAGTGGCCTTTGCCTTGTTCTTCTTAGTACTTCCTCATTTATAATTCTATCTCGTCATGTAATTCCAAGAATCCTTCTCAAATTTCTTTGATAAAGCTGTCCACTTTGTTCCTGATTCTTTTGATGCTTTTCCACGTTTCACTGGCATATAACGTAAACACGACTATCGCTGTGTACAAAGTAATCTTCATTCTAAGGCTGATCTGATTTGATCTCCATATGTTTGTCATTGACCTAAAGGCTGCACTGACTCGACCTAGGGGTTTTCATGTCTGTGTCCACTTCTCCAGTATGTAGTATCATACTGCCGAGGTATGGGAATTTCTCCACCGTCTCTAGTTGGTTTCCGTCGACTAATATATGTTGGCTTCTGTCCTTCTTTTTGAACATTACTTTGCTCTATTGCCCATTGATGCTTAGCCCAACCTTTGCACTCTCGTGTTGTAGCCTGTTTGTCATTTCTTGACAGATTTCACTGTCTTTGGACACTAACGCAATACCATCAGCAAAGTCGAGATCAGTTAACTTGCTGTTATTTCCCCAGGTTCTTCCATGGTAGTCTCCAGCCACCGCTCTTTTCATAACAAAGTCGATGCACAGGATAAAGAGGAACGGCGACATTATGCAGCCTTGTCTGACGCCAGACAGCGGTTCGAACTCTTCAGTTGTCCCTGTAGCTGTTCTAACATCACAGGTTGGGTGACTGTACATTGACTTTGTTATCTTGATACACTTCTCTGAAATACCATAAAATTGCATGATCTTCCAGAGGGAATCCCCATGAATGTTATGTAATGTTATATTGTTATGTTATATTACNTTGTCACTTCTTGACAGATTTCACTGGCTTTGGACACTAACGCAATACCATCAGCAAAGTCGAGATCAGTTAACTTGCTGTTATTTCCCCAGGTTCTTCCATGGTAGTCTCCAGCCACCGCTCTTTTCATAACAAAGTCGATGCACAGGATAAAGAGGAACGGCGACATTATGCAGCCTTGTCTGACGCCAGACAGCGGTTCGAACTCTTCAGTTGTCCCTGTAGCTGTTCTAACATCACAGGTTGGGTGACTGTACATTGACTTTGTTATCTTGATACACTTCTCTGAAATACCATAAAATTGCATGGTCTTCCAGAGGGAATCCCCATGAATGTTATGTAATGTTATATTGTTATGTTATATTACTTTATGTTATGTTATGTTATATTACGTTATGTTATGTTATGTTATGTTATGTTATGTTATGTTATGTTATGTTATGTTATGTTGGAGGGGTCACATGACAAATTACCAATTATACGGTTACTTACCAAAGGCATAACCACGTTCAGGTTGAGAAAACTGAGACCAGCTGGTCATTAAGCCAAATATCTAGAAGAAGCTGCTTCCAACTCTATACAATGGATATCTGGTGGAAGAAACTATAAAAAGGGGGCCAAGCAGGCGTTTTTATTGATTCAGTGAAGACCGACAGGACACTAGGGATAGAAGACCTTTATGCCTGCCTGCAAGACAGAGACAAACTGTAAAGAGTTATGGTTTGAGCTGGAAGGAGTTTGAGCTAGAAGGAGTTTATTGATGATTAGCATTTTTGATACAAATTAAAGCTCGATCAGTGTTTTACAAATTATGGTTATCAATGGTGCTCCACTTTTCAAATGATGTGTTTAATAAGGAAAAAAAGCAAAATATTCTATTTAGATGGTGTCTTGCTGAGTATGAAAGAAAGGATTAACTATATTTTATTTGGGTGGTTTGGAAATAAATTTGTCTGATTATATGCATTCGGATCAACTCAAAATCAATTTGTGTCAGTTCTTTTTTCCTTGATGCATTATGATAACACCGCAAACGTTTTGCTTTTTCTAATTTTTTTTGTTTTTTAATTTTTTGCTATTTTATTTTTTGCTTTTTTTAGTTTTTGCTTTGTTCAGGTTTTGCTTTGTTTAGTGTTTGCTTTATTAGTTGTTTTTTTATTAATTTTTGCTTTTTGGTATTTTTTTTCTATTTTTTTCCAGAAAGTGGGTTTACTAAGATAAGTAGATTTATAACATTTGTTAACCCTTCAAAATCGGATAAATGTTTCAACGTTTTGACTGTCTGATGTGAAAAAACATCTTAATGATATTTGTGTGAACCTTACTAGGACTTTCATACAGCACCACTCTCAAATATAATTTAATGTTTTTGATTCATGCTATAATCTTTCCTGTTTCTGTATCTTGTTATCCCTTTATTATTTTTTATTATTATTAATTATTTACTATTACTTATTATCTAGTCCTCTGTTGTGGTTACTGTATTCTTTTGTTATACTACAATCTTTTAGCTTTACCAGAAACGACGACAACGGGAAATTTGAGTTGATTTTTTAGTGGTTAAAATTGAAATAGTTATAACTATTGATCATTATTAATTTAGATTTTCGTCAAGAAAATAAAAAATAGTTTAAGATACCATAATGCTCTTCAGACATTTTAAATGTTACCTTTAAGAAATACTTTCCAAGAAAATGTCAAAACTTTTCTTTAGAAGTTTCATATAATCTCATTTTGGGAGGAGATAAAGTGTGAAGTTAAAACCTGATTAACTGACCTGGTTCATCGATTTTAAATAGGACACCTGCCGTTGAAAATATTGTTAAAATTGATTAATATTTAATTTTGCCATTCTGAGCAAAGTATTTGATAAGAAAATCTGCAGAGCTCAGGCAATTTTTTTATTATTGCAAAAATAAAGTTTTTATGTTTTTTTAGTTTTCAAACCATGACTTGGAACCTGTATTTGATGCTGCCTATAATGGCAGGGGTTGTATTTTCCTTTGACCTTGCTAATGATAATTCTGTTTCCCTGGAGGGTCAGAAAGAAGATGAAATAGCAAGCAGTCACCGAACTGATAGTCTTAGTATGCTTATTCTTATATCTTTGCTTATTGCAACGGTATTAATGATCTGGTTGTTTAAAATACGACGATTTAGCTGTTTTCATGAAACTGGTGTTGCTATGATCTTTGGGATTATAGTCGGTGCTATTATTCGCTACTCCGAGGAGCGAGAAGGAGTCGAAAGAGCTGTAAGCGTTTCAAACTGTGAAAATCTTACTGTTGCTCCCAGAAACATTTGGATAAATATCAATGGAACAGACTATTCTTATTTGCTCAATGGTATCGTACAACATTCAAGAGGCGCAGACCAAGGAAACGAATTAGAGGACAAATCCTCTTTTAATCCTGAAATATTCTTTTATGTTCTTCTACCGCCCATTATATTTTTTGAAGGATATAAGCTACAACGCCGCTACTTTTTCAGAAATTTGGGAGCTATATGTACATATGCCTTTTTTGGTACCACAATATCATGTGTTGCTATTGGTGGAATAATGTACGGATTTAACCGTCTGACGGGAGTATTGGAAACATTTGACTTCCCAGAATGCCTTCTTTTTGGTGCCATGATATCTGCAACGGACCCTGTTACTGTGTTAGCAATTTTTCATGACTTGCATGTTGATGTTGATCTATACGCCCTGGTATTTGGAGAGAGTGTCCTCAATGATGCAGTTGCTATTGTATTATACCGTGCTATTGAGACGTACCTTGCTTACAACCCCAGCGAGGTAAGAAAATTTGATCTTCTTTCCTTCTTTACAGCCGTCGGAGAATTTGTCTCTATATTTGCTGGATCTTTATTTATTGGATTTTCTATGGCTTGTGCGACGGCCCTTTTGACAAAGCTGACAAAAATTGGTATGTTCCCAATTTTAGAAACAGCATTGTTTTTCTTAATGTCCTACACAACATTTTTGGCAGCCGAAGTTGCCAGTTGGTCCGGGATTGTTGCAGTGCTATTTTGTGGAATGACCCAGAAGCATTACACATATAAAAATCTATCTCCAGAGTCTTCAATAAGAACAACACAAACATTCGAAATACTCAATTTTTTAGCCGAAAACTTTATTTTCTCCTATATTGGCTTATCCGTTTTTTTATTTAATTATCATCAATGGAATATTGGGTTTATAGGATGTGCCTTTTTAGCAATGCAGGTAGGTCGCCTCCTGAATATTTACCCTATGTCATTACTGATTAATCTTGGAAGAACACGCAAAGTGCCATGCTCCACACAACACATGATGATGTTTGCAGGGCTACGTGGGGCCATTGCCTTTTCCCTTGCTATCAGAAACACAGTATCTGTTCCCCGACAAATGATGTTAACAGCAACTTTAATGATTGTTGTAGTGTCAGTTATCTTCATTGGTGGAATAACTCTACCAGTAACCAAATGTCTTGGTATAGAAACTGGTATAGATGAAGTAGAGGAAGAGTTTAAAGCAAAGAGGCTCAGCTTGATAGATATAAATGATCCAAGCAGTACACCTGAAGAAAGAACTGAAAAGAAAAGGTTTGAAAAGTCATGGCTTGTAAGGACATTTTCAAGCTTTGATCGAAAATATTTACGTCCATTCTTTACAGACGAAAATAATTAATCATTTCCTGCGAGAGGCAGTGGCGTGGTCAGCCATTTTATACTAGGGGGGAAAAGTTGTTAATGAAACACACCCCCTTTTACTTCTGAATGCTTTTATTTTCATTGCTAGCCATCTTTTCCGCACTACTTCACACAAACCAAAGGACAATATGCACGTTCAGTTCAAGACCACTGTGCTCATAATATGCCATGTCTTTCCAATAAAAGAGAATTGGTCCAGCTAATTCTTTGAAACCTCATGCAATTAACGCCTCTGGCAGACGCAATGGAATTGGAAACAGTGGAACGTAAGAATAAATATATAAAACCAAATAAATAAAGATGTTAAAACAAATTAAATCCAGCAAAACACATATATGACTTTGACCAATCAGAAATCTATCATTTTGGAAAAAAACTTCCCTCTCCATCGTCAAGACTTTCTGACCGACTCAGAAGAAATGAAGAGAACGATCTTTCTGAGAAGTGAAAGAATTTCCGCATTACCTTTCTGAGAAGTGAAAGAATGTCCGCATTACCCCTCCCCTCGTGGTCACGTTATTGGGAAGAAGCATTTCTTAAAGAACCCAGATTGTGCTATCAGTCGTGATCGGTGATGTAACAAACCACCATTCAAAATTAAATTAACCATATTACAGGAGTTTGTCTGGGATAATCATTCCTCTCTTTGTTCAAAAACGCATATCAGTAAGACCATCGTGAGTGGAACTTAAGTCCAGCAACAAACTTCAACTAATTTGTTTGGTTTCTATAATGTGATTTGATGGATTGAATGCAGCACATCAACAACAAAGCAGACGGGTATGTCACCAAAACATTTTTAATTGATGAGCAAAAATAACCTATCCAATGAAATAAATACGAGGAATCATGAAAGTGGCAATCCTTGATAATTTAATTGGCAAGGTTCTGAAGGAAAATAAACAATAATTTCTCTTAAGTTCTTGACATTTCCTTGAGATATTAATTGTGAACTAAAATACTGGATAAATAACTTGACTCATTGTTGTCTGATGATGATGTCTGCTTTTGTCATCTTTGCGAACAGGACTTTGAAAGAAAAATATACCAAATAGCTCTGGTAAGTGCTGCCCTGGTATCATACCACAATTTTTGTTGGAGCTGGAAACTAGAGGGCTTCAAGTTTAGATAGTCGCATATTGAATTGAATTCTTATATACAATACATATATTTATATGGAATTCTACATTTCAAATAAGTAGTGCAACGTTTGTTTAAACATTTCGTTCATATCAAAACTTTATTCTTGTTACATTAATTCCATATCTTGTAATGCAACCCTGCTTTTATTAATTTTTATAACTATATAATTGTCTTGAGTTAACTATTTTATCAAGCAAGATTTTGCTGTGTCTTTAACTTTCAGAAATTTGCATCAAATTAAAAAACTACGCACTCTTTTGCCAAGGGGGACCACTGTAGGAGCCAAAAATTTATTAAGTATTAGGGTGCTCATTTGAGTCATTACAGCAAACAAAAACAAGTAATCAAAATGTTTACAATACTCTTTTAATTTTAATAAACCATTACTTTGTAATGGCTAAAACAGAGCGTTGTAAGTTGTGCAAGATATTAAAAGTTTTAATTGCTTTTATTTTTTTTTGCTTTTAATTTATACATGCAACCAACGTTCCTGATACCTTTAGCTTTGCATAGCTCGTAAATATTGTTGATTGAGATAAGCAGAGTATATTTTGTTTACGACATTTTGATTTCAAAATACATCATTTAAATTTCACACAATCCTACTCCCTCCAAATTACGTTCTAAACTCGATCAATAGAATAGAAATTGAAAGGAACTCTTTGGTTTCACCTTGCAAACTAGTAACTGCTATCACGGGGGAAAAATTTCACTAAAATCTCCAAGAATCAAGAAAGGACAAATTGGCAATTAAGAATGCATGAACCATGTTAATTTAAAATAGCAACTACTTGAAAAAAAGTTCTTGTGGCAGGGCCTGTACTTTCTAAACCATACCAAAACGTTGATACCAAAAATTGGCATTCTTTCACCGCTAATTCAGAGCAATGTTAAGAAATTAACTATATAATAATGTCCTGCTTGGTGAAAACCAAGCTATTTTTTATATTGGGAATTTTTCTGCTGTGGATAACAGAAAAAAATAAAGATGTAGAATGAGAGCATCTACCTTGAAAAGTGAAAATATGAATGCTTCTTTGTTGTAGTTTTATGAAGATTGACAGTCCTTTGTAATAGTAGCACTTGTATTTTCGAACTTTATTTTCAAATTTTTTCAATTTGTTGGCTTTTTTTGCTGTCGTCTTATATTATAATCTCTTGGTATAGGTTCATTTTTCTATAATAGAAAAATTATTTCAATTTGTTTTACATAAACTTTAGCCGCTTTCCCTGAAATTTTCCCAGTTCAGTAAAAGACTACCTGAAATGTAATAGACCCTTGCATTAACAGATAACGTGTTATTGCCGAAGTACAGACTTTTCCTAAGCTGTAGTATTACTACAAGGAAAAAAGTATTGCTTCAATAGAGGATAAATACATTTTATATAATTTTCTTTCTTGTTTTTTTACATAACTTTTAGCCGCTTTCCCTGGTGTTTTTCCTGTTCGGTTAAAGGCTACCAAAAGTCTAATAGACCCTTGCAATAACAGATAACGTGTTATTGCCGAAGCCCAGGTTTTTCCTAAGCTGTCGTATAACTACAAGGGAAAAAGTATTACTTTAATAGAAGATAAATCCATTTTTTATAAATTTCTTGATCAATTAGTTACGCGACAGTTTGTTGAGAAAAAATGCAGGCTTCTTAAAATGCACTGTACCTACGGCCTTATGGGGTAAATATTTTCTCCAGGAATGTCTATAGAGAAAAGGGGTGTTGAATCCCCTTCGAATTCTGTTTGAATTGTTTAATGTTGTATCTTTTCTACAAAAGAAAACCATTTTAAAAAGTTGGTACTGGAAATCCCCCAATTAAAAATACCTCTAATTATGGCTTGAAATTGGGTTCCCAATTTTATGAAGTTCTTTTAAACAGTTGCTTTGGAGGATTGAACAGAACGTGGAGAACTGGGTACGTTTTAGCTAATAAAATCTGAATAATACATCGTTAGAAGTAACAAAAAATGTTGGTTAGCTCCGATTTCTCCTGATAATTTGACAAGAGCACGTAAAGACCTCTCGCATACGTCTTGTATACCCAAAGCTTTCGGCCTTGAGGCTAGTTTCCACTAAATTAAAAAATTAGAACAGTTCCTAGATGCTTTTCCCGCATCGAGAAAAATTTTATTTTTCCACAACGAACTTGCCTCCCCCCAAAATCGAGTCTGGATACTATTAATATAAGTGCTGAAAATAGTCTTACAAAATCTTTGCATAAAGGGTAGTTTTAATACTATACTGCAGTACCTATTGGTGAACCGCGAATGATCCGAAAATTTTAAAGACGAAATACTTTAGAGGGATTGGTAGAGCCAGATCTGCCTTCCACGTGTAACAATCTGATTTGGTAGCTTTTATCTTTTGATTCATTTTGGAAATTTTCAGTTAACCTAGGTGGTTAAACCCTGTATTGGGATTGTTTCTATTTATTATCCTTTTAACAAAGAGTAGAGCGTAGAGCTCACCAGGCAATATTTTCGCCGACCCTACTCATCACCTTGCATATTATTTCCTGTTAACTGTTTATTGCAGTTTCTGTTTGTTTGAATCACAGCATCCATACTTTTTGTGATATATATATATGTATATATATATATATATATATATATATATATATATATGTATATGTATATGTATATGTGCAATTCGTTTATATTAAATTAAGATAATAATTTAATAATTAAAAAATTTAATTACTACTGAATTTAAATGTTACAATGAAGCAGCAAATTAGTGTCTCCCCTGAACCAATCATTAATGTAGAGACCAAAACATTAAAAAATGGCACACTGACTCCCTGAGGTACTCCCACTACAATATGGGTTCTGATTTGCTGTGATGTATGTCATATACTTTTTTATTTATTTTATTGCCGAAAGTGAATAACAGGGTAAGAATTGTAAAGATTTAAACTTTCCTTCGAGCCACGGGATGAGTTTGGAATTACTGTCATTTCCTTTGGTTTTCTAACTACGTTTTAAAACCCTTGTTGTGCTGCAGAAATTGTCTTCCCTTTTGCTGTGAGACCTCCGGTTTAACTAGGGAAGGTTCATCTTCGATCACTATCCGGTTTGTTAAAGGCATTTTCTTAAATGACAAGGTCACATGACAACCGTCAATAAAAGCCTGTGGTGTTGCAAAAATTAGGTATTGTGCAGTCCAGGAATTGAAGATAGAGGGGTTTAAAACAGTATGAATTGCCTTTATGGAAATAGGTAACTGCTGTATAAAAATTGGATGTAAATAATTTATTTTATTTTATTATATATTATTTTATTTACTGAAATATTTATATATATATACACACATGAATAAAAAAATATATTCTCTTTTCAAAATTCTTTCTTTGTCTAATCTTTATAATGTTTTTTCATAAATTCCTTCCTTTTACTTTAGCTCCAAAAGGGCAGGTTTCGTCACCGGAACGAAATGGCTACCCTGTTTAACACAAGCGTTGTGTTGCTCTGTTTTATTACGTAAACCCTAGGCCTGAGTACCACTTAAAGGAAACAATTCTTATGACCCACGTCATTCACCAGTATGAAAGGATTTGACAACGTTTTGATTACCCTCCCAGGTTATAAGAAAATCATTTTGCAATCTTAATCCGCCCCATAAATAGTTATTTCATAGAGCACTGCTCTTCCCAGTGTCTAAGGGTGTGATCTTTAACGCAAGTATACAGAAGTTAAGGTTCCTTATCTTTTTACAGTAACCTCACGTCTTCGACATCGGTTACATTTCTGCCGACGAACTCTTTGATGGTGTTCCTGCTAAACATGAAGAATTGCAGCTAATTATAATCCGTTTTACGTCATTGATGATCATTAACAAGATGCCAGTCGGTTTACCATCGGTAGTTTGCAGTTTGTCACTTTACTTTTCCTTTACAGTGGTATCATGTCAAGAGACTTGGGTGGTCCTATCCCTCCGCCGTCTTCAGTCTTCAGCCAGTTGTATTAGTTCCATTGGTCTGCAGTTGAGGTTGTTGCGGTCTATCATTCTGTCTATCACTTTGTGTCTCTCTCTTCCTCTCGCCCTCTTTACTTCTATTTTCCCAGCTATACTGAGATGTTCTATTTTCTTTTTGATTGTGACATGTTCCATGAACTGTAATTGCCTTGTATTTATTTGTCTCATTATTTTCTCTCTGTTTTTGCCTGTTGTAGTACTTATGTGGGTGTTTTTTTTGCTATCCATGGGATTTTCTCCATTCGTCTGAGAGTCCACATTTCAAATGCTTCAATTCTTGTGCTTCTTTATGTTTCATGTTTCACAACCATATGTCAGGATCGACCATACAGGGATTTTCAGGGCCCTTAATCTTGTTTTTATGTCTAATATTAGATTTTTTAGTTTACTTTTAATTTTTTGGAACCCAGATTTCGCGACACCTATCCTCTTTTTTGTCAGTTCGTCACTATTAAATATTAATTAAACTCATTCAATACAACTTACGCAATTAGAAAATAGGTTTCTCAGATAAAAAATATGTAAAATGCCTTGCGTGTAGAAAACGAGGATTTTACATAGCAACGTTTTGCCATACCATAAGTTTACGTCCCCGTATCAAATACTATTGCCTGGGATTAAATTTTAGGAGGACTGAACACATCACTTCCATCTTACTGGTTCATACTTTCCAATTTTGGTGGTACATGACCATAATAACTTTATTATTTCAAGGAAATAACGTATGTGTTTGCCCTATAATTTGAAAATGTCTTTGTAGCCACGAAAATTATTTGGTTTTTTTCTGTTTTATTGCCCAAAAAATTGCCTGGGCATTTATCCCCTCGGCAAAACAATGTTGGTTATCACCTCATCAACTGCAAACTACCGAGGTAGATTGTAAGAATTATGATGAATCCTTGGGTTGTTACAAAATTGTGTTCCGAGCTGGCTAAGTATAGATTCGTTCCAGGTATACACCCTTACTCTTAGATACTGTTGCTTCTTCGATTTCCAGCTAACAAATAATCAGCATATTTTGTAAGCTGGTCATCATATTACTTTCCAGATTCTTCAAGAGAAGCTTTGAGATCTCTTAAAAATAATTACCATTAAGCAGCTGTCTCTATACACTGATTGTATTACTCATATGCAAACTCTGGGGAAATGTTAGCTATGAATGTCATCAGTTGAGAGGATAAAGACACCAACTAAAAAGTCCTGGGAGCTAGTATAAATGGCATTTGAGCTCAAACCTTTGTCTAAACTTTTTTTCTTTATCCGTATCAATATTATCAAAGAATTTCGAGGACAAGTAATGCATGAAATACAAAAATAAAAAAAAAATAGAAAAAGTATTTTTAACAGTTTCGGAACTTCGAGCATGTAAACGATGGGTTAAAATACTAAGATTCCGTCCAAGGGCCGGTGGAAGACAACTAAATAGTAGGTTTAAAAATGTAAAGGGAGCTAACCACAAAGCTGATAAAACCACCAGAAGATGGCTAAAATGACTGGCAAATATTTTTGACGACATGGTATTAAGAAAAGATTTCTTATCAGTGGAAAGAAAGTTTGCAGGTTTCGATCTACAAACCGAAAAGCGATATTTTTGAGTGTGCAAGTTATTGAGGAATTAAGCCTATGGAACATGCAATAACAACGATGGAAAAAAAATTGTGTCGATCAATATAAATCGATGCAGCTTTATGTAGGAAAAAGGAGCAACGAACTCAGTTTTATAATAAAGCAAATACAAGAAATAATTGAAGAAAATGAAAAGCTATTTTATATATTTGTAGACATGGAGAAAGCAGTGGCCGAGTACCGAGAGATTAGTGTTCTGTACAATGTGAAGGGAGAAAGTATCAGAAAAGAAAGCACGGATAGTGGAGAGAAGATATCTATTGGGAGCTCTCTTCCTATTTATTACAGTAGTAGCCAAAGCATCAAAGAGTAGTAGAGGAAGAAAGCTGTGGAAGTTATTATACACAGATGATTTCGCAACATTGAACACGTTAGAAGAAAGAACTCAAGAGAGAGTACTAACAACACAATACACTGAAAAGTATTGGTTGAAGTTGGATGCCGAAAAGAAAGAAAAAAGAATGCTTTTAAACAAGAAGGCAAATAACCAAGAACCTATAATTTATGACAATAGAAATATACAGCTTGGACAAACCTTCAACGTCGCTTCTTGCTTCAATTCTTCTTCTTGTTGTCCTGACTTTAGACATCGTCCCGCAATTTAGACCTACTTCGGTGGGTTCCACTAGGCCAATAGGCATGCAGTTTTCCTGCTTCAATGATACAGGATAATAGCATATGTTAAATGCAAATGAAAGCTAGAGTGAAGGGGGGCTGGAAGCTTTGTTAGCAAGACCAGAAGAAAATTAATAAGACTATTATGACTATCCTTGTTAGGGAGATGTTTGAATGAGAAAATATGAGTGCTTGGATGGCAACTTTCTAGAGGAATACTAGAACGGAAAGAATGAGATAGTACGGCTCTCTACAGAGGCGACAATATCAGCATCTAAGCAAGAAAATATAGTTGGAGCTATAACAGAAAATGATCAAAATGAAAGAAAGACAAAGATATGTAGAACCACTTGAGACTCTAGGCAAAGATAAGCAGAGGTAGAAGACTCGTGCTGCGAACTCTTGATAACAGGGAACAAGTCCACCCAACAACAACAAGAAGAGGTGTCGTTGGCTTTGGTTAACAAGACGGGTGTACAATTTTCTTTAAATTTTCAAATTACCTACGCGATTGACGAAAAGATATTATATTCATTTCGCGACTTTATCAGAAACCATACATAATTGATATCCAAAACTGTACTCTGAAGGTTTCCCTTTGTCTGAAACTTGATTCAAGATTACATCCGAAACCATTCTCGCTATAACTGTCCGTCAAGTTTAGTTCACTTAGCCAAACAAATAATTCGTAACTTTTGCACTTGTGTGTATATAAAGCACCTGGTTCTTGCATCGTCTCTAACCTAGGCAGTTTCCTACTATACTCCAACCGAAAACACGTGTAGCATCCCCTCTTTATCCTTAGGCAACATCAATAAGAAATTTGGGAACTGGAACAGCTAGGTGCAAATGCTCTGCTAGCTTTAAATGCTCTAGAACCGAGATTTAGCTTCAGTCGAGCCACAGAAAAATATGTTAAATTGCTGAGGGAGTCAAACCAAAATCAAACTGGTGAACAAGGCTACCGGCTACGGGAACACAAGTTTTAAGTACGTTGGCACATCTACTGCTTTTGTGTCTGTGCTCTGACACCTCTAAAAATATCAAACATGTTAACAACTTTGATATTGGAATTAAAAATGTCCACGTCATTCCAAGGCAGATCGTCTTGTAAGCTGTCAATAAACTTAATCCTTAAACCTTAAATATATAATATATAAAAAATATATATAATATATAAATAATTTATATAGTATAAATAATATATATAATATATAAATGATGTATGTAATATATAAATAATATATATAATATATAAATAACCTTACACCTTAATCAATGACATGTTGAAAAACAATTGTCAATTGGCACAGACTCTAAGTATCTCATGCCGAGTATATAAACACCGAGTGGTATTTACAAAACATTACCTCCAGAATATCTTTTTTTCAAAATTCTGTCAACAATGAAACGATCAGTTACGAATGCAATTGTTCATCTCCTTCGTTACGTAATAAGGCTCTTTACAATGCCATTCGCAAATTTATGTTTTTTTGCATAATGAGTAGCTTTTTTTTCTACTTCCTTTTCATTTTTAGCCAAATTATATCGTGTTAATTATCTACTTTTTTTTTAATTAACTTAATCAATTTTTGGAGTATTTTTTAATCTTGTGTGAAGGGTATTGCATCAGATGAACCTTTGCAAATTAGATCATTCTGACATTAGAAGACGTTGATGTGTGACCTAAGCAATTTTGGTGATGAGCGTTGGCTTATTTTGTAATTAATGACATAAATTTTCGGAAAATATAATTAAATGCATATCTTATGAAATGTTGGTTAGCATTTTTCTTATAGTCCAGTCTCATACCGTTTGCTGTATTTTATAAATATTGCTTTTTAGTTTGGGAAGAAAGCTCAACGTCTCCCTGTGGATTACAAAAGCACTCAAAAGCACACAAAAGCATTCCTTTGACAGTGAAAATACACTATGCTCTAGTCCTCCATAAATATATTTCTCTTTTTAGTGTATACTTTAAAATCTGATTACCAAAAAGTCTTTAAATCCTCATATATTTGAAACCATCTGTTTGTTAAATTTTTAAATAAAATTTGCAACTTTTCTGTAAAAAATTTGGTTTAAAATTCATAATATAAACACCTAAGAGAACAGCAACCTAACTAGTGTCATTTGTAAAGGATAAATTTTGGGTTTTTACCAATCATCCGCTAAAATTCAAAAAGGAAAAATTTATCAATAAACACATTTATATTAACTTTACCATCTTTACAAAAAACAAATTTGCATTTAAGTGTCTTCTACTTCTTCTTCTGTCATCCAGTTGTGTGGCAAACTAATTTTGTCAATGTTTCACATTGACAAAATTAGTTTGCCACACAACTCGATCTTTCATTGCAGACAGAAGAACAGCACCATTAAGGCCAGTGTCATTCTCTATAAGTGTTTTTACTGTTATACGAGGTCTGCCGCGACGCTGCTGCTTCTCGGGACACCAGAATACAACCTTTCCTGCAGGATCATCATGTCGAACTATGTGACCAGCTTGTAACAATCGACGGCGACTAACCACACAGGATATGCGGGGAAGAGAACCGTATAACTCTGCGTTTGTGATACGATCTTGCCATGATACGGAGCATTTTAAGTGTCACCAGTCAATAAAATTTGATTGTTTTTAACATATTTCCAAATAGCAATGTAATCGTTTACCAACAGTTTAGGGATGTTAAACACTTTTCAAATAAGTGTAGTTTGATTTTCCGGTCTGTGGTACAGCCGCATACTTTTTTTATCCTTAAAGTATCTAATCGAAGGAATTATAGAAAAACGTATAGAAAAACGTATAAAAAAAGACTTTCTGATCACATTTATTAGTTTAAAATGACAAATAAAAAGAATTGGAAAAATATTACTGAAGGAAAAAAGTAGGAGAAAATTTGGGTAAGGAAAATTCTAGCAGGAGAAAATTTGTCACTCTAAAAAACATTTTTTGCTAAAAACTTGCTTCTATAAGAACGGTAGGGCTTAACAAGCAGTGCTCGATTTCTCACTGGATGCTAACACAAATGTTGAAGCATAAAAAGAGACAAAATTAGAAATTGTATCTGGTTTCTTTATTTACAAAAATTTTTAAGTACATTGTTGTCTGGGCTCCTTAGATAAACTGGTTTTACAGAAAAGTATTCTTGTTATAATACATGGAATACGAGAACAACAACTCCAAAACTAGCGAGCAACAAATGCCACAGCAAGTCAATTATATACACCACTGAAGATAACTATTATATATACAAATACTCTAATGATGATACCTTCTACAACGTTCTCGCATCATCATCTTAAATGGTTTTATTGTTTTCCAGTGTTCTTCAAATTCGACAAACGAAGCAACTATTACGTGGAAGCAGTCAACTCATGAACTTTAAGACTACAATTTTACGGTACACCACATATCTTAAAATAAGATTACAGTTAGCTGGAAGATAGATATGGAGGCACTTTTCACATAGCTGAAACCCTGTCCCATATAAGTCCACACTGTCCAGGTATAAAACAGGGGTACCTAATTACTTAAGTAGCCTGATGATGGGAGAAGCCATCCCCCCCCCGAAACGTAGCAACGTAGTCCAGAAAAAGCTTACCACTCATGACATGATAAAGCTCCTATATCTATGGCTTCCACTGAGTCCATAAAGTTATAAATTTTTAAGTTGCAAGAACCTTGTGACTATCTTTACCAAACCCACAAAGGCGACGAACTCAGTACGATTGGTCTACAATCCTTAAACTTGGAAATATTGTTTCAAAATGACAAAAAGTAGAAAACAGAAGCTACATCAAATTAGAGTGCAACCACTGCCTACGGCTTTGGAGTCAAGGTGCCGGAAGTAAGCAGAAGGCTTACTTCCAACAGACAGGCAGAAGGTCATTATAATTAGATACCTTATTGAAATGTACGCACAGAGAGGTACGTCTTTCACAGAAATAGACTTTCTCTTTAACCCAAGAATATCAGGTTTCTATAATCGGGGTCTGGCAAATTGCCAAAATATATATTGGTCAGGTTTTGTAACTAAATCACGTGCAAATATATAGTTTGCATTAAATTAGATTCATGCCAGTAACAACTATGAGACATATCCTAACAACTTTACCACCATGCTATTTATCAAAACTAAATTTCCATTTGATTTCGATACTCTTCCTACCAGTCACTTTCGTTAGAAATCTCATACGAAAATGAAATAAAATCAGTAGTTCAACAACGCCCATCTTCGTTGATAAGGCCGGTAACAACTGTTTTTAACCACACAGCAATTGTAAATAAGACGTATAAGCCAACATACTTATACCATTATTTTGTCATTCATAGTCTTTCTCACACGTCATACTTTGCTATGTTTTACTAAGCATAATTACAAAGGCAATTTATTGCATTGACGTCATTTTGAAGAAAAACTTTATTGCGATAAAACATTATCGAGATAATGCATTGCGAAAAACGTTTATGCGGCAAAACATTAAGAGAATGCACACCAACCCAAAAGCCATGTGGAAATATAAACAAAGCAGACAGTAATTGAAAAGTCAGTCTGTTTCCATGGACATACAATGAACTACAGTTTTAACAATATACTGTTGTCTTTGTTACCCAAAACATGCTTGGAGGGATAGAAAAATACAGTTTTATACTTTATACAACAGTACCCGTTAAGCATCTACCCAAATTTCGTGCAGGGTACATTAGTTTTATTGGCATAAAGAGTTAAACATTGCTATTATGGAGTGTTATTTTTTAAATAAACCGATGGATGAACAAAGAAGACCTATTGAAGGATATAGAAAGCGTATGCATAACATATGGAAAGAAAGGCAAGAACCTAACGTAACCGAACAAAGATTGTGTGATCAAGCAAGAATGGATACACTGAATGGTTGACTTTGAGATCTTGATATGGTTGGCATTCATCTTGAAATGGAGGAGATTAAAAGAAGGTTTAAGAGATGAAACTGAAGCAGAAGAAGGTGGATTGATGGAAGGGTTGGTTGGAAATGAGGAAGTGATTGAGAATCCAGGCGAACGGGTTGAAGTGGACCATGTGATAACGGTTGAGAATTTGGATGTGTCAGAAGAGGATAAAAAAACCTCGGACAAACTCAATAAATTATAATAAATTATAATATAATATAAATATAAATTATAATAAATCAAGTACCATAGGCGCACTCAAACTCAAGATAAGAACTGACCTACGAGGTGTAAGTCTATCCGTGAACAGGAACCAAAAAGTCACGGCAGGGCAGGACCAAACAAACATCGAGATATAAAAATGCTTGCAATTCGCCAGTTGTTAATCTCTTTCGAAACGTAACCGATTATTTTACTTCCCTTTATTTCATCAAGTTCTTTGTTGAATTACACAGTAATGCTCTACTTCAGTTGTTTATTGAAACTGTAATACAGTATGTACATCTTATCTATATTGTTATTCACTTGAATAAGACACTAGGTGAAAAGCTTCTGTTTTGTCCTTTGGTTTTACAAGGGTCAAAGGATGTTCTGTGAACAACTTATTCGCAAATTCATTTTGCTTTAACTGAAGTTGGTTGAAAATACAATCCAGGCACTTTTCAGATTGTATACATGTATTTTTGAAACATAACAACCAAAATATGTTAATTCTGGGGTATAATAAATTACTAATTCAAAACGAACTGTACCAAAGGTCTCTGAAAAAACAACCTCCTTGAAAAAAATTTCGTGTAAATATTCGCTTTTCACAGTCAATTTACAATTGAACCTTGATTATCCGAACAAGAGGGGAGGGAACCAATTTGTTCGGATAACTGATTGTCAGATAACTAATCATCCATAAAAAAACATCACCTTACACGATATATATGTACATGTTTTTACGTTAGAACATACGTTTACGTTAATATTTATCCGCACCGGAAGATCTTGTTCGGATAATCCGAAGTTGGGATAATCAATGTTCTGATAATCGTGGTTTAACAGTATTAATTCTAATGCTTGTATGCTTATCTTTTTTTTTCACATTTTAATGGTTTTTTTAAACAAAACCACATAACTTCCAGTGTACTGTTTTCACTATTTCCACAAATGATGATCGAAAAAACAAAACCTTATTGGTTTAAAAGCTCATTTTTAACAATTTCACTGAAAACACAAATGAAAAATTGTGTCCGATGTTAAGGAGGCTTAACTTGGCCAAATATTAGCTTTTAAATGAATGAAATTTATGACTTCAAATAAATAACCAAATTTTCAAACACTAAAAAGTATTAGTCAATAAACATTTTAACAAAAATACAAGACTGGGCTAAAGTTAACGAGGTAGGGTTGATCTGGCAAAACCCCAACAATTTCTAAATCAAATAGTATTCTTCAAACAAGTACTCCAAATACATGAAATTTATTGTCTGAATGGCCAATAATGTGTTGCATTAACCCAAGCATTGGCATATTTTGAAACAAAAATATACAGATAATCTACAGATCATCATAGAAAAATTATGTTTTCCCCGTCTTTTATTGAGAAAATCTACTGTACTGACATAAAAAATTTACGATGACATGGTCTACTAAAGCAAAATACGTTTCATAGATTTTTATTCATGAACATTAACACAGCCCGTGAATTTTGAATGTCTAAAAAACGTAAATTCAAAGCTTTTCTCTGTAAATACATGACGACATATTATGTACAGCTTATAAAAATGGAAGAAAAGATAAATATATCAAACCATATGCAACAAAGGTCATGGCTTACAGGACAAACAGAATGCTCTTTCATCTCTTTCATCATAACTGAATGGGAAAAAAACGTTGAACAATTAACTTCTACTTACAAAGCATTGGGGAAACATTTCATCTTATCATAGTAAAGCAAACAATAAAAAATCTGGGCTATATCAGTTGGTTTTGTATGTTACTCAAAAAGGTCNAGTGGTGAGAGTGAGAGAAAGAGAGGGTGAGAGAGAGAGAGAGAGAGAGAGAGAGAGAGAGAGAGAGAGAGAGAGAGAGAGACACACACACACACACACACACACACAAAGAGTGAAAGATGATTATTATTTGCTTTACAATGAGAAAATGTGTATAAATATATAAGGTGTATATACAATATATATAATATATTATATTATTTTTCTTGTATATAGTATTCATGCTTTTGCAGTGAACCAAGAATCTATATCAAAAATATTGGGAAAAAACCCAACAAATCAATTAACTAAATTAAATACAACAATTTCCCGATCACTAAATCCCAATTTAGATCAATCTATTACATTGCATATGTTTATCATTTTGTTTTATGCTTGTTAAATGATGGTCATCAAGTAAGGGAAACGTCAATGTTGTAAAAGAATGATTTCATATTCCAAAATGTGTCCTCAATAGTAAAGAAAGTTTCTAACCCATTTATTTTTTTGGTACGTAATCCCAAGTTATGAATATCTTTTCACAATAAAAGTTTTAAACAAATATTAATCACTCACCAATCAAAAATCAACAAAATACCTGGAATGTATTCAAAGAAAAATGAGGGTTTGGGTGTTCAAAAATTTACAATTTATACTTTTAACTAGGTGTGGCCAGTATTCAGGTTACCCAATCTTAAGAATCACCACTATAATCAATACAATACCAACTACACCTGAGGAATGTAGCTGTAGATACCCTGTTTCATGCCATCCTAGTCTAAATAACCTCCAACTGCAGTTTGCAGGTTATTTAAACTAGACTCTGTCATTCTGGAGTAACAATGCTTTTTCACTATCTCAAAAAGGTTTGCCAATCATGCCAAAGATGTTCAAAAATAAAACCACAATTCCACAAAAAAGATAGTGGGGAGCTTATCAAAGTAACACAGCTGATGAAATGAATAAGCATAGACTTCAAAGGTCCACTTAAAAGATCAATCCAAAACAAGTATTTCCTCAGTGAAGTAGATAAATATTCTTGTTTTCCATTGCATTTTCTTGTCCAAATATGAAGACTTCAAACATCAAAAAGTGTCTAGATTCTTTGCTCTCATTATGTGGCACTCATGGTTATGTTCATTCCGGTTTAGGCCTTTCATTTACATCTAAGGACTTCTTATGTATCTTTTAAGTTGGGGTATCGCAAGTAGTCTTTCAGCAACATAAAATACTCACAGAACTGGTCGAGTGGACCATTAGAATGTATGGAAACCTTAGTTTCTATTTGTAAAAACACACAACTTAACAACATCTGAATGGGAACAAGTAATGTCTGAAGCTTTACACTCAATATGATCCCTGATCAACACAAGAACGAACAGGACTCCACAAGTTCACTTCTTTAATTTCTCCAGAAGATCTATGTGGGGTACATTGACAATAACTTGCCCAAAACTGGAAAAATGAGTGTGAGAATAGAAATTCCTCTGACAAAGATCAGTGGATCCTTTAGTAGAAAAGGTTATATGCATTAATCATGTACATGAATGGTAGAAAATTTAGTGTATCACTGCACTATTTAGCTCCACCTAAAGTCAAAGAACCCAAGTCGACACAGCACATTCCCTAAACCCTATTGTGAAACACACAATGAGCACTTTTTGGATCCATTGCTTAAAACCACACTAATTACTTCACCACAATCAGAACAACTGACATCTTCAGAAGGAATCACATCATTGCTGTCAGATCAAACAAAACCCATCACAGACCCATAAGCTCATCTTCTCAAGAAAACCTTCAAAGGTCATCCCAGGTATTGAGACAAACGATGTGGGTGAAAAATTACCGGGGCTAACGCAATGTACTGTTTGTGCCAGATGATGTAACATTTATGTGGATCCTACACAAAACTTTAGTGGGGGAGAAATCCATTACTATGATCCCATGCAGGGAAAGAGATTAACACAGAGATTTTGTCTGCAGCTGGTACTATTATCATCATAAGTGTAACTTACCTGCAAAACACAGGTTGAACTAACAAAGAAGTCAACAACCTCTATTCAACAGCATGCATGATATATCACAACAATCCAACTTATTTCTTTCTGACAATGTTATTGGTATCTCACGGTGAAAGAATTTTGTTTCAGGGTAGGCAAAGATGAGGCAATTTTACCACACAAAGCAAGGCTCTAGTTCAAATGAAAAATATTGGATATCTGTTTACAGAAGCATTTTGCAATTCTGTGCATACATTAAATGGCCAAGTTATATAAACCAGCAATAATTTGGATCAAGTCATTTTACACTCTTCAAGACACCCAAGATGTATATGAATGATACAATTATTTAACCTTCAGGTACTTGTAAGGAGCATTTAACAGAAACGTTTTCTAACAAAGATAACTGCTAGTAACCTTGCCTGTTTAGTATAATGGTTTTAAGAATAAATCCTTCAGTGCATTTTAAAAATTATGTTCAAAAGCTATAGTAGGAGACAAACATCAAAAATACTTACTTCAAAACTGAGCACATAACACAAAATTTTCCTCCACACTCGTCACAGGTACGACAACAATTTGTACAAGTTTCTTTATCACAAAAAGCACATATGCTTTTTGCTGTGGAAATGTCATATTGACTGCAAGCTCCACATTTGTGTTCCCTTCTTTGAAATACAGGTCCAATATTCTTTTTTCCTTTGCTGTCCTTCAAATTACACAAAGCAGCATCTTTTGCCCCTTTTGCTAACAACTGGGATGTTTTACCTTAAAATGGGAATAAAATAAGTAATACTCTCAGTTCTATGATAATGACTGTCTTTTAGTAAAGACCAAATTAACATTAACTTTTTTAAGGTTCCTTTGACAGAACCATGTCAATATTTTCTCTAAACAATGGTCATTTGATACACCAAATTTGAGTTGTACGCACCATATTTTTATGACTAAATAACCCCACAGTCATCAAATAATAGAAGAGTTTCCATACAATTTCCATAAAATCAGAAACATTAAGTAATGACATGCATTTATATACATATTCTTATGTATAAAATGACAAAAAGAGAATACCTTAAACATAAGTAACATTTTGTGTTCTGAAGAGAACAACTTGTTAATGAAGATTAGCTTCATGGATGTCTGCCACTGGTCACATGTACTAAATAAACTGATTAACATTTAAAGCTGTGCTTGCTACCTTGGCAAATTTAACAAACAAATTTCCCTATTTGTTTATTTTTATGGTCAGTATTCTGTCTACTCTTTCGTTAAATCAACATTTATTTGTCACACAGACTGNCAAAGCAGCATCTTTTGCCCCTTTTGCTAACAACTGGGATGTTTTACCTTAAAATGGGAATAAAATAAGTAATACTCTCAGTTCTATGATAATGACTGTCTTTTAGTGAAGACCAAATTAACATTAACTTTTTTAAGGTTCCTTCGACAGAAGCATGTCAATATTTTCTCTAAACAATGGTCATTTGATACAGCAAATTTGAGTTGTACACACCATATTTTTATGACTAAATAACCCCACAGTCATCAAATAATAGAAGAGTTTCCATAAAATTTCCATAAAATCAGAAACATTAAGTAATGACATGCATTTTTATACATATTCTTATTTACCTTTGAACTGAAAGTTTAAGTTTACATCACACTCTTGCATCCTCTGTGCATTGATATCTCACATTCCACCTTTCCATCAAACTCAGATATATCTCAGTGGACACACTCCCTTAATCACTCTCCTTGGTTTAGCAAAGTCAATTAAGTAAAGACAGAAATGTAAGAGGATCTTTTTTAACAAATTGACAAGGTGTTCCCTGATATGCAGAATGTGGTATTATTACATTATGAAATGCAGTCTAAATGATGCCAAACAAGTGGTAAATATCATAAGTCGTATGCTCTTTCTGAGATACGTTTCGACACACTTTTCCCGTCATCACGCAGTCTGACGTTGTGAAACGTATCTCTTGATAAAGCTCCTATGTTTATGCTTTTCACCGAGTCCATAAAGTCGAGAATTTTCAAATGATAAATATGTTTTTTATTGTACATAGTCATACTATATTAAAAATTTCTATCTTGTAATATTCACTGGCACAAACATCATGGTTATGTAGCTCTAATGTTATTTTTTGTATACATGTACCTGTGTAGGCGGGCAACAAATTCAACGAGTTGCCCAAAACGTAAGAAATGGCTTTTGGCAATATATTTGAACGCATCATAAGTGCATTAACTCTGTCATTGAACCCTTTCCAGCAGATATTAAAGATACCACAAAGAAGACAATAAAACTACAGTAAATCAATCTTACAAAAATTGCTCAGAATAAACCCCCTTTTGGCATACAAAACAAAAAAATGGTGGTTTCTCTTTTTGTATATTTTGACCTCTACGTTGAACCTTGACCCGTTGAGTACAGGAGCTATTTATTCTTGCCAGAAAGTAAATGGATCCCGTCTTCTGATTCTGGATTTGTCATAATAGTTGACAACTGGCTCTCCAGTACTGCTCAGTGAATCCTGAATCTGTATCACTAACACGATTAAGTTTAAAGTAATGGTTTAAAAACTGTCGCAATGGGTCAAAATGGAAATGAAAAATTTACTTTTTGTAACCAGCTCTAGAAATATTTGTTGTTGATTACTGAAGAGATTTAACAAAGCAAGTGTTGACGAATGAAAAATGTCTACCACCTTTTAAGTCATCAGTATCAATATGTAAGAAGCACCCCACTTTTACCTAGTACTTGCATATATATATATATATATAAACCATTTATATTTGCTTCTCATAATCGTCATAAAAATTACAGATGTTTTTTCCACAGGTTGCAGTATACTTACGATAGACTTCCTTTTTATACTCCTCCTTGCCAACTGACCTAATATCAACATGAGTTTTCAGTGGTTGTCCTGTGCTTGGGAATGGGCAGTTACGCTTTGGCATTGTCAAAGTTCCTATGTAGAAATTTCAGCAATTTTCTCTCAGGATAAAACCTAGAAAAATAGAAGTCCTTCTTTTCTGTGTTGTGCTTTTTATGACCCCCGAATAATATCTGATCATAACATACCACGTTTTTCTTGTTGTGGTGGAGAACACAGGAATTGGCGCGAAAATATGCAAATCCAGGTGACTGGAACCGAATGATTAAATGAGAAAAACATGTCTTATTTTTCCAGACAAAAGAGAACTGAATATTGAAATATGTCAAATATGATATAGAAAACCAATCATTTATTCGCCTTTTCACCCCTAAAGGATAAACAATTTAGGCTTCCCAAAAAATAAAATTAAAGTCATGACTTAAGTGAGGTATGGGGGTGGAAATAGCTCAAGCTACAAAAACCACGAAAACAACTCGAATATTGACTCAAGTAACCTAAACTGGAATTAAGGCACAAAGGCCCATTTTCATTTTGAAAAACCACGCATCAAAAAAGGCCCCTTTGTGCCTTAATCCTAACCACGGTAAGGAAATAACTTGCTTTAAGAGGCCTGAATCACAGGGAAAACTCCCTGTGCTCTTCAGACGTGGAATCCTGCGAGAATATTTTTGCTGCTTTGAAATGCTGTCAATAAAAACTACACGTTTCTTTTACTTTCATTAGCAAAGCTATTAGGATATTGACTTTAAATGGATCTTACTTAAATCTGGAAAAAACCATTGTCATCAAACTTCTTTTGTTGTAGAAACCAAAGTGTTCTGAGTAGTAATGGAAAGGCGATACATGTCTCGTTAACTTGTAGATTACACCAGTAGTGAATTCTAGTGCTGATAATCAAAAATTTATTTTACACCTAAATTCTTTGATGAGTTAGGTATCAATAATCTTATTTGCATCTTTTCTGATCACTTAAGTAACTGTATTTTTTGCGTAGCGTTCCAAATTTTTGTGGTGACTAACTCCACCAAAGCTATAGGTTCAGTTTTTGTAAACATATCAACAACTATTCTACTTCGAAGTCTTATAAGGAATTCACAAGGAAAAGAAATCTGACGTTGCGTTAGCCAGGGTTTAATCCATTTCAGCCTGGGGGTGCTGCATACTCTTAAAGATCCTTTAAATTTAAGTCAATGCATAAAAACGACGAAATACAACAGAAAATACAAATATACCCCTTGAGGTTGAAATTTTGATAAGGCTAGTTTCTATTTTCTACTCTGAAATTTGGCATATCTTTATGGATTTTCGCGCTTGTCCAAGGTGTGGTACTAAAAAAGAAGCAGAAATAACGGGAATGCTAAACTCGACAGGTGTGTAACAGCTAAAATATGAAAAAATACAGAGCATTCAAAGATGAGTCGTTTTAATCCAGTATGTGTAAATTTACCTCTAGCTGAAACGTAAACACCTCGAATGAAGTTAAAACAACTTTCATTGAAGATATTGATGATGTTACTAAAGAAAAAATGCCCCTATTTAAGTGATGGTTAAAGAAAAGGCAATTCTGTTTTACCTTATTTCGTTTTCTTAGCTCTTTGTATGTAGCGCAAATTTTCAGTTTAGTACTAAACAAAAAAAATAAGAAAAAATTATTGCAATTTTTTGAAAACTAAAAGTAAAATATTCTCTTTAAGTAAATCTTGCACAGGTTGGAAAAAAGGTGGAGCTTTCATACAAACCTGGTGCGGGAATTGCAGAGTGTAGAGATACGTTTTCTAAGTGGCAGCTAGGGATGGATCGAAAGATGCCGTGAATAAAGGCAGTCTTAAAAAGGAGGCTCTGAGAGAACCCGATCCGGGAATCGAGGGTGGGCAGGAGGACAGCTATCTCCTTCAGAAAACCTAATCAGCCACAAAAACAATAGACATTATTAAATAGCAAGATCAGGGAGGGAGGGATTGCCTACCTCGGCACCATGCGCGTAATGGGTCAGCAATGTCTACAAGAAGCTTAAAGTCGGACTCGCAAAGCCCAAAACAATTTTTACCATTGGAAATTGAAATATGAGAACTATGTACAGAGAATGAGCAATAGCACTAAGAGCTACAGAAATAAAGGAGAACCAGCTGGATATCCTTGGGATTAGCAAGTGCAGATGAGCAGGGAAAGGCAGGATGAAGATGGACATGGACCAGTCGCTGATCTACCACGGAGATAAAGAACTGTACGATTGTGTTTTGATCATTCGACAAGCAGAGGAGTCAGTAAATATATGGTAAGCCAGTAAAAACAATAGAAAGTTGAAAGCTTCCCTTGTCAATAGATTTGTTTTGTCGGTGCTACACTGAGAATGTAATAACTAGAAACGTCCAGGGGAGAGAAAGGGAAACTCAACATTTTTCAGACGCAGTGTTTCTGAAAAATTTTTACACATCTTAATCAAGACAGCCCCAGAAATGGCAGTGGGAGAGAAGATCAGTGAGGAGGTGAGGAAAAGGGAAAGGTACTAGATTTGTTACACGCTGGTGAAAGATAAAAATGATGACCGTGTTGTGGCTTTTGGGTAAACACCTGAAGTACAGGGAAAAGAGGCTACCCCCCCAAAAAAAATAAGTTGGCAACGAATGGCGGAGGCGGAACGAGAAGGCGCAGGCTGGAATATGTTGAACTAAACAAGCCGTGCAGCTGCAAATTCAAAAAGTTCAATTCATACCTTACAAGGTCCTTGCAGATACGTTTCTCTACAAATACAGTTATTAGTGCTTTTTTATAGAAATGCAGCAGATTGTTAATTTACAAATATTTTAGCAATCACACGTTAAAAAAATGATATTAATAATTTTCACACCTCTTAACATTAGTCGAAAAAATTTACAGAATTACTAAATTATTGACCAATTTAAACTTATCATTTTAGAAATTAAATACAAGTATCTAATCGTAATATAACCAAACCCTGTAAAATAATTTCAACTTACAGCTAGGAAGGACAAGGCAAAATACAAATAGTTGAATTAAAACAAGCAAGCAAATAATAATAAGACAAAAAAATATATAATGCATACAATCCCAAAAAAATTACCTGTATGTTTAATACTGTCTTATGCCAATTACACCAACTTACAAATAGAACATTTTCCATATAGAAATAGCAAGCAGTAGGCCTTTGATTTTGAGTACCTATCTTGGAGCTATTTGAGCGCTATTTGAAAGCTGTCTGAGAGTCATATTGGAGCTGTCTGAGAGCTATCTCAACATGTGAGATTACGTTTAGGACTTTTAAGTGCTCAGCAACTTGCTCCCTGTTATCTGCTATAAAACAACTGCGTATGATCTTGAAGTTGCTAATCAAAGTAATTAGGGGGCTGTACACCTTTACATTAAAAACAAATGGCCCACATGAAAACTCGTGGATAATTATTTATCAAAATGGTAAGGTTAAATGATTTAAATAATTTTGTAAAAGAGTGATAAATATGCGTGCACCACTCTGGATTTTAAACAATACCCAAGGCTAACACAGCAACATAGTATATTACCTGAAATATCAGCACTCCTTCTTAAACTGATCATTTTTTTCAAATATGTATTTTACTTGGGTACAAAGTTCTTCCCCGAGGTCTCTATCGATAGATATCTCATCCCAATAACATCTATAGGACCGAGCTTCCCACAGACCGACAATTTTCCTTCCAAGGTCAGATGAACTGATCCAAGCATACTTGAGGCAAGGAAAATATGGAAATAATATTAAATAAAGGGAGAGTATTTGAACTTGCAGAGGAATGAACGATATGTGTGCACTAAACTGGATTCGAATCGTGCTGATGGCTGTCATAGCCATATGTTCTATTGCCTCAACTATCGGCGCTCATTCTTGACCAGATCATTTTTACAACAATACCTTGACAGTAGTTAAATCTTTGGAATTCCACATAGATAACTCAAGACTGCTTTCTCTGCATACACACATGTTGATTCATAAGTCATCCATTTCAATGTATATCAATGTACGACCTCTAAAATTCAGTACAGTAAAGTAAAGATGACCATTAAATTAGACTAAGTCCTCTGTTCTTCCAAATTCACAGATGACGTTAAGTTATCACGAAACACCATTCGTGATACAATATGTTGTGTATTAACTTCTTGAACCTGCTCCCCTCAATCATCAAGATTGGATTGACAATAATAAGACCCATCTCCAGATCTGAGTCAAAACATGCAGGACCTTCACTTAGTTTGGGTTAAGACACTAACTCAGGAAATTCCTCGCTGCCAAAACAAAGTCCCTCTGAAGGGCACCGACTGAAGAAAAATGACGTTAATACCAAAAAACCCCGAGAATATCCCTTTAAGCAAAACAATTATTCGAAACATGGGGGAAAAAAGCATAAGCTGCTCCTAGGAATATGAATGTCACTTAGTGATTAACAGAAGCCACAGTGGTTCGGGAATCCTTTAGCTGCAAAGAAAATATGAAGGCTTAAAATAGGGTAAGGTCGTCAGAAAAGTGGAATCTCTCCACTGTTACTGTTATACAGCTAGACACTCCTTACAGAAAAGTTCTACGTCTCCAAAAGATGAATATAGCACTTTATTTTCAGTTCTTAAAACAAATCTGTCATCAATGACGCAGCAATAGTGTCCTTTCCTTAACACTCTGACCTTTCCCAGAAATGAGGGATGACATCAGACATCATCAAAAAACCTCCTGAAAAATATGGAATTCTATCTGAAATCCTTTGATATGGCAGGGCAAAATTGACAACGGAGCTACTCAAACTGTTCAAAATAATCTGGAATGCTGGTTTTGTACTCAATAACTTTGAAGGTGCCTGCATAACGCACATAGGCAAAAGAAGGGGCCTCAGGAAGGATCGACTTTATGCTGTAGTTATTCGCTTCTTACGATGACATGCGAGTCTCAAGTTGAAGTCGGGTGACAAACCGGTACTTCAGAAGGTCAAACCTGTTCCTTTTGATATGCTTGGAAATGTTAAAGGAAATATGACAAACTAATTGACTAATATTTTGTATTCCATAACTAGCAGTGAATGGGCCTGCCCTACTGTTTATGTTAAGAAGGGTGACGGGCGTATTTGGGGTGGAGAGGGTCTGTGACTATATACGTTTAAAGACAGCCTTTGATGATGGTGGCTAGAAGTTACAAAATATACAAGATATGGTGGATAATTTGTCACTCGGGTAGCCAGCGAAAGGTATTTTTAGCTTTAGATTGGTCAGGAGCTTTTAACCAGCTGTTGCTGGACAACCTTAAAGACTCATAAGGCCCTGTTTGCATGTAAACTTGTTTGTTTTGGAATAAAAATAGCTCCCAGTATTTTTCAGTGCATTATAGATAAGAAATTAATTGGAGATAATAATGCCTTTTTTTAGAGGACCATATTAGGCTGCTCACTGAGGTATTTAATCGGTTTTATAGTACAATCGTAAATTCAATTCGGCATAGTATTAGGGGTTGTTTCCACAGAGCTGCAATTTCTGCTGTAGCGGAAAATGCGCGTAAGCTTTTTCCACCTCAGCCTCAAGCCATTTCCATAAGCGTATTTTTTCTCTTGGCGCGTTTTCATGTAAACAAACATGGCAGCTATAAACAAGAGGTTTCTCTTGCTTCAAAAGCAAAAATTGATTTTAATATTGCTTGTATTATTGTTTCAAAGCTTTATAAATATAGCAAACTTTGGTTCTAAATAACTTTAAAAATAATATTTTTTTAAAAAAAGTTGTTGAGTAAGTCTTTCACCAGTTTTCAGTGCTGCATTCCAATATGTAAATAGAATTTTATAATTCCAGACACGAATTTGAAGCTGCGGGGGCCAAAATTTCAAAAATTATATTCCTTAAATTTTTCTCCACCATGATTGCCAAATACGAAAAATTTTTGAAAAGTAAAACTGTAAATAGGCTATTTTGGCCATTTCAGAATGAATTTTAAAGAGGTTGTAAAGAAATAATTAATCAAATTTACACTTAATTTAAAAATCTTTCCATAAAATTTCTGGGGGACCAAGCCCCTACAGAACTAGCCATAACACTATCACTCTCCACCCCAAAGCTTGATTTATACAGAAAATATAGTTATTGCTGGTGAATTAGCATAAAAGTAGTTCCTGAGTAAACATGCCGCATGTACTGTTACTGGATAAACCTTTTTGCTTGTATTTCTACCTTATGAATAACTTTTTGAAAAAATAATTTCCCATCTGTAAACAACGTTTATCAGGTACTTATGAAGATCAAATCATGCACAAACAAAATTCTAATAACGGTTCATTTCTGGTGTGCAAATAAATTCATGCTTGTAACTTGTAACCTACAATTCTACCTAGCTACATTAACTCCTATATTGGCTAAAACATAATGTAACATGTTTTTTGTTCTCGTACACATCTATCGTTATTATTTTCTTCTGTTGATGTTTTTAAAAAATGCTCACGAGTTGCTCGTGAGCATTTTTAAAAAGTAGAACCAGTTCTACTTTTTGAACGTATTTTTTTTCCGCCTGAGTTTAAGAACCAACGATAGTTCAGTATTTGAGGCATTACGTAATCTTGTATTGTATTAACATTTTTGCACGGTCATCAAAAAAACATAATATTTCCAGATAACAAAATGGCGGCGAATAGGTATGTCGCGACAAGTTTTGACGAGGATGAAGAAAACGAGGATATCAATTATAATGAGGAAATTTATCAAAGATTCTTAAAGCAACAAAAGGAAGCAGANCACTTAATTTAAAAATCTTTCCATAAAATTTCTGGGGGACCAAGCCCCTACAGAACTAGCCATAACACTATCACTCTCCACCCCAAAGCTTGATTTATACAGAAAATATAGTTATTGCTGGTGAATTAGCATAAAAGTAGTTCCTGAGTAAACATGCCGCATGTACTGTTACTGGATAAACCTTTTTGCTTGTATTTCTACCTTATGAATAACTTTTTGAAAAAATAATTTCCCATCTGTAAACAACGTTTATCAGGTACTTATGAAGATCAAATCATGCACAAACAAAATTCTAATAACGGTTCATTTCTGGTGTGCAAATAAATTCATGCTTGTAACTTGTAACCTACAATTCTACCTAGCTACATTAACTCCTATATTGGCTAAAACATAATGTAACATGTTTTTTGTTCTCGTACACATCTATCGTTATTATTTTCTTCTGTTGATGTTTTTAAAAAATGCTCACGAGTTGCTCGTGAGCATTTTTAAAAAGTAGAACCAGTTCTACTTTTTGAACGTATTTTTTTTCCGCCTGAGTTTAAGAACCAACGATAGTTCAGTATTTGAGGCATTACGTAATCTTGTATTGTATTAACATTTTTGCACGGTCATCAAAAAAACATAATATTTCCAGATAACAAAATGGCGGCGAATAGGTATGTCGCGACAAGTTTTGACGAGGATGAAGAAAACGAGGATATCAATTATAATGAGGAAATTTATCAAAGATTCTTAAAGCAACAAAAGGAAGCAGAACAGAGACATCAACAGAAGAAAATAATAACGATAGATACCTCGGCCAATTCATCTGCCAGTTCTGGTATCGTACATTATCAACAACAACAAGCCTTTCAGTTGGTCCTGTAACATCGCGAATTCTAGATGATTTCGAAATAAAAGGAGTAACCCACGAAAGAAGTTCTTCGAATCGCCTAGGTAGCATTTTGAAGGCTTTGAAGAAATATTCATTGTCAAATAGCATTAAATCCTGCACAAAAAACCTTTTATAAGCCTTTATTTCTTCTCTCCTGAAATGGCTTTCTCGCCCAGAATTTCCTTTGTCTTTGAATTCCATTCTGAGGGTGTCTTTGTTTACGACACAATATTACCAGCAATATTAAAATCAATTTCTGCTTTTGAAGCAAGAGAAACCTCTTGTTTATAGCTGCCATGTTTGTTTACATGAAAACGCGCCAAGAAAAAAATACGCTGTATGGAAATGGCTTGAGGCTGAGGCAGAAAAAGCTCACGCGCATTTTCCGCTACAGCGGAAATTGCAGCTCTATGGAAACAAGCCATTAGTTTTTGCAAAAGGAATTAGATTATTTAGGTCATCTTTTGTGTAAGAATAGTATGCGCCCAGTAAAGAGTAAGACAATGGAAATTCAGATGTCCCAAACCCTTCAAATGTAACAGAATAAAATCGCTTTTGGGTATACCAAATTTCTACTGGATATTTTAACCAAACTTAGCTTCCACTCCGAATCCATTTTATGCATTGTCAAAATACGACACACACTGAATGTGAAATAAAAATTGTGATTCAGCTTTTCGGCTTGGCCAAACCTTTTGATCAGTTGACATTGTTTTAGTTCACTTCGACCCAGTGATAAAGCCAGTCCCTATTGGGAAGGGGCAGTCCTCAGCCATAGTATCTTGATGCCTCAAATATTCTATTACCTTTGCATCCAGAACCTTATGTCCTTCATGAGATGCATCATCAGCAAATTGAATGAGAAACGCCAGCAATAATTATCGGTGTAAAAAGTTTCATTTCTTTATCTATGGTAGACCATTTACCTTGGTCCTAGACCACGCCCATGTCACTCGTATATTTGGGTCAAAATCAAATATTCACCATTGGCTGCCGCCTCAATTCACAGTAAGGCATTATTGGTTTCAGAATATTAACGAGATATTGTGTATCCCAATTGGAAAAATATTGCAAATCCAAATATGCTTCGCAGATTACCACTGCAGGATTTTGGCTCTATCGACTCAGATGAGAACTTTTCCTACGTGTAGTTTTTCCTGAATCTCTCTTAACATATCTGATAAGATTCGAACCATGACCAGAAAACCACCAGTATTATCGTAGGTTTGTCAGTTGACTTGTTCACCCTGGTCACTGTCCGATTAAAAAAAGTTGTTTCCCACTTATTTTTTTTTGGCGAACTGAATTTTCCATTTAAGATGGCCGTCCACTTTAGGATCAAAGAATTATTCCAACTGCTTTTTTATATCAGATGCTGGTGGAACCCCGTGGTTTTCATCTAGATATAACGCGGATGAAAAATTTATCAAGATCATTTGTTTGGTAATCAGGTATATATTAAGGCATTGAAAATTTTGTTCGCGAATGTACTTCTTGCGTGGAGCACCAAAGGTCTTCAAAACCTACTTCTCTTCTATGTTGATCCTTTTTTATTTTCGCAATGGGCAACAAAACCTTGATTAAGAGTACATGTTGACTTCCCAGAACTCAAAAGACCAATAGTTTTTGCTTATGGGTATATAGTTATTACGAATAACCCGAAGTACTGTCAAGTACAACTACACAGACGTACCATAAATGCAGTACGTACTCAGTTTTCCCGGTATGGCCTCTGCCAACAAGTGGTTATTGATAATGCTCCTTACTTCATTTCTAGTGACGTTGAGCATATACTTAAAACAAATGGGGTAAAGCACATATTGTGACCTCCTTTACACCCTTCCTGTAATTGCCTTGTTGAGAAACACGTTAATACTTTCAAGTCTATATATAACAAATGCAGTGTGGGTCCTCTTCCTGACAAACTTGCTGTTTTGTTTCAGTACTGAAACATATAACATAAAATTACTAGATGTACTCCAGCTGGATTGTTTTTGAAGCGTATTCCGCATACGTGGCTTAAGTTTAGTTAAACCATTACTTCTGTCAAGGTCGAAAAGTCCGAGTTGGATACTAAAATTCATTTTCAGAAGGAATACTATTTCCATAACTTTTGCAGTCGGGGAACGATACTGCTAAAACAGACGTACTTGCACACAAATATAAACACTTCTGCAATGATTCACAATTATGAAGGCATTTCTGTTAATTAAATGAAAATCAGTTTCCATAAGGAGCAAAAAGGTGCTTACGTTGTGGCCAAAGTAGCAATTAAGTTTGGTCACTACCAGCAGGATTTCTCCTGCACAATGTACAAAACTTTTTGGTGAACTACCAATATGGCTGATATAATCAGAATGTCAACAACTTCATGTAGAATATAGTTCAATCCCACTTTTCCACAATACGATGCCCCAAGTTAAACTGACGTGCAGGCACAGTCCAATTGCGCTTTCAAAATTTACCCTTACTTCGTTGGCACCCAAGTTCATACACTACCCATTTAGTCCAATTTCAACGCAGATTTATTTTCACGTCGATTAATTACCGCTGACGGTTACCTCAACCGAATTTTACGCATTAATTTTCGCAATCAGTAATTTTAACGCCATTTCAAAGAAAAAAACAAAGTACTTTCAAGTTTAAAAGGAAGGGAACACTTTAAACAACTTAATGATGCTTTAATTTAGCAATTAAATGATTTTCATCCTTCAAATTCATAAAATCTGAATACTTCAATTTGAAAAAATCAACTTTAGTTAAAGGTCATCGCCAAAGAAATCGCGCGAGTTAATCCTCGCAAAAGGCTTAAATTATTGCTGAATGGTTTAGTTTTATTCCCGCTAAAACTAGTTCATGCATGTTAAGAAACATTATCATGTTAACAAGTTGGGCCTGGAACTGGTGCTAAGTGAAGAGTCCATTGCGTTTTTTTAGTTGTCGGTCTACCTAGTCGTGCGAAATGGCTGCAGGCTGGACCGACTTCAACGCGTTGAATTTTCATAATTGTTTTTTCTTCACGGTGGCTGTATTAGCTGGCTGGGTTACGGGACCTACTCTGCTGTTTTAAAGTGAAATATCAATAATTCGAACACATTTCTCTCTTTCGCATTATAGGCTTTAACGCATTTGCCTAAATCAAATTCAATGACTACCACATCAGTGACAAAGTGTTACTAAAGATTGCCAAAATTCTAATAAGCATGAAACGAGAACCCCAAACAATGATTTTCCAACCAAATCGAATTGCCTTTTTGCAATCTGCGGAATGTCACTGTTTACCTCGCCGTATTCGATCATGACGTCTCTTTTCAAGTTTGCAATATTAATCCCATACAACGTTAGGTTAAAGTCGCTGAGACAATCACTTCCTTTCGAAACACACGTCGATATTTTCTAAAGGCGCAAGAACATGCTTCAGTGATACTTTTCTATCCTAACGCTATCTTAGTAAAATGCGCGCGTATTTTGTCTGCTTTCCTTTTCCCTACTAAAACAGTCAAAATTATACGGAGACTATTTTCAAGATGAGAAGTCTTGGAAATTGTTGAGATCTAGTGTGTGTATTCGACAGAAGGTAAGAAAATTGGGTTTTATCCAAGGCACTTTTACTAAACGTCATAACGGTCGGGACCTTCTATTGAAAGTTGCTTCGGATAAACCCGAGTTGTAAAAGGTCTGGTTAAATACACTCCATTTTGAAAGAAAGATAACATGTCGGTTTAATTCTTGATACTTATACATGGGTACTGATGATTTGAAATTTTACAAACAAGAAAGCTAGCAAAAAATGACTAGAAATTTAGCAGTGCATCAACATTACAATGAAAAACAGGTTTGTGAAGTACAACAATAAAACGACTGACTTCAAATTGTTTTTCAGGTTAAAATGGAGATTGTGTAATAATAAAAGAATATGGAATATTGAATTGCGATCGAGTCCCGTGAAAAAAACACGAAAAAAAAACGTACACATATCAGCAAGTATAAAGCAATTGGAATTTACGAAGATTTTATTATTATGATATTCAGGACAAAAGTAGTGTAAATACCCACGTCTGAGAAATGGTCGCTGCTCATAAATTAAGCAAGTGTAATACGGACCCTGATAACCGCTAGGGGAGGTCAACATGGTCCAAGTAAATGATTGGAGCACCCCTTTGGAAAACCCGACAGTTAAGAAAAATTTCAAGATCATTTTCAAACAATAAATTGGCGCTATCCTGTCAACATTTTATTCTCGACCTAACGCATTTTGTTTTAAGTTAAGTCGCGATGTATCAAATAGATACGTTTGCGCAGATTACGCTTAGCTACGATCCACGTGCTATCTCAACACTACTTTGCAATAACAATACTTCTTTTAAGGGTTTGCCTCCTTTTCAAAGATTTATTTATAAAGTGTCAAACGCTTGACTCAATCCAAAGTCTAAATCTCATTTTAAATGCTTCCCAAAATACTTTTTCTGAACGAAAATAACAAAACAAAGCAGGGTTGACGTGAAATTATATAAAAAACATAACGAGGGGCAGTAATATCGCGAAATTACCTTGTAGCTTTTCAAAAAATAAAATAAAAGATTATCTTAAAAACCAGACACGAAATATTACAATTACATTACATTACACTCTATAGACGTTTTCCCACTTTCTCCAGATAAAAAAACAGGATCGGCACGACTGTACCCACATAAAACGTAAGGTTGACATAAATTTTCATTTTGCAAAATCATGGACCAAATACTAGAATCTTTCAATTCATCAAATTTAAAATCTGTATATTAAACCTCCAGGGTAACAGTTGCAGGATCTACCACTAAAGTTCCTCAAAATCTTGTAAAATATTTAACTGAGAACATTCAGTGTACTCTTCAAAATTTGATGTTGTGCCTGTGAAGAACGGAAAATAAGCTCAGGTTATGTTACCGGCATAAGTTAAAGCAAAATCAAATTACTTTAGGGCATGTTTGTATGTTTATTATAAATGGATTGAAACTGCATGGGATAAACATCAAGAGAAAACGTAAAACAATTGGACTGTACTTATTATTTGTGAGAAAAAGGATTTCAAATTTGGCATTGCGTTTTAAAAACTAAATGCCTTCTCTCCAAATGTCAATCCTTGGCTCTTAAAAATACACCAAAAAGTTAATCAAAATAAACTCCAACGTGTTAGGATGTTCTACAATAAACGGCAATGCTATATTTTACAGGTCAAATTCCCCAACCCAAAGATCATACTTTTACCTATCACAGAAACTCGTATGGCGAAATTACTTACAAGGGTAAGGAAGACGCAGAAAATCAAGTTCCTTTAAACGAATACGATTTCGAATCTGACGATGATTTGTAAAACCTAATTGTTTCGATTGAATCAATCCAAAGATCAATCCCACAAGGCACCCGATATTCGAGAGAAAATATAAGGTACGCATACAAGAAATTCTGACCCTGAAGTAGCTATGTATTCTAACAATCTATATAAAAAAACTATAAGCGGTGAAAATAGGATTTTGAAGCGATTACTTGAAATTTCAAATTCCCCTCTCAATGCCAGGTCTATACCTGGGAAATGATTTGACAAAGTCAAAAAGCCAACTATACTTTTCTAAGCAGTATTTCATTGTTTCACCACTTAAACATTTTTCATACCACCTACAGCAACCCAGGGAAATTTAGATCCCATGGCAGTGGCAATATTCTCGTGTAGTGGCAATATTCTCGTGTATTGACAAAATTCTCGTGAAGTGACCACATCTCCTTCCTGTTTTGCTGGACACTTCACAAATAAGTCCTCACACTTCGCAATCATCGCGTATCCTTCGACTATAGTGTAGGTGCAGTGAGGGAACAACAGGCCAAAATTTTGCAGGTTCGCCTTGCTTCGACTATGTCTAAACAGGAGTCTACTGCCGATGCTCCAGTGTGCTGTGTTACACTTGAACTTGTCGGTGGACGGCTTTGGTCATCTGTTATCTCGCCACCTTAGAGCAACATTTACCCTATGGTAACCGCACAGTATTATATTTCACAGTTTTTCTTTACTTCCTCCTTCTTCTGATGTAATTGTTGGTTAGATAAAATCAAACTTGTCAATTGCGCCTTTTGGTCAGCGACGACTGAAAGTTGCTTACACTATTCAATATTCTAACATAACATATTCCTTTGTCAACATGAGAAAATAGAGATCTGGGCATAAAATTGATCGACGGTCTGAGAATGCTTTGGTCCGTTCCGGTAGGGCATTATCGGATACCACTCCCGAAAGAACCTGTCCGTCTGACTGGTGCCTGTCATCTAAATGCGGTCCAGTATTTATTTTAACAAGTCCAAAAGGAAACTTTTGATATTGGTTTTCGCTAAAAATAGGCATCCTCATCAGTTATTTTCCTGTCCAATTAAACTCACCTTTTTTTCTCGCAACGAGTACTTATTATAAAAGATTTGTTGTTATTGAGGAAGCATGTAACAGTATAATATATAAAAAATTAATTAATAACAATATCTACCTTTGCATGCTTCAGTTGTAATTCACAGAGCTCAATCTATAAGGTTGAAGTAAATAAAAATAATAAACAAATGCAAATAAAATACAGTAACCATGCCCAAGAAATGAGAGACGGCAAAGATCGTAATCGTGCATTTAAGATCATGATGATGGGCACGGTAATGCTGAATTATCTTACGCAATAAAACTTCATCGTCACGTTTTGGGTTCTGTAAATATCGTCTAATGATCAGCTTTTCTGAAGGGCGAGTTAATTTCTACAAATGCGGGTAATACAAAGCCTGCAAATGGTCGATGAGCTGTAAAAATGTGGCAAAATAACTCTTACATTACTAACCAAACCAAAACCTAAGGGATGCCATGTTATGTTTAATGTTATAACATTTTCGCTTATGTTGTAATATGATGCTATGCTGTTGTACGTGGTGACATGGTATACTACATTGTGCCAGTATATGTCTTGCAATTATTTGGGGTTGGGTGACGCTGTAACGTGTTATGTGGTATCATACTACAGATGATCTTTAGTTAATTCTGGTTCAGTCATGTTGTGCAGTATTGTGTTAAGTTCATTTCGTATATACGAAATATCCTAAATGGATATTTCGTATTCTTGCATTTTATGCTACTTTGGATTAGGTAATTATATGTAGTGGTATGTTAAATATGCTATATCATGCTGTCATGCCAATTCTCGCTAGATCTAGTTATGGAATCTTACAAAGAACCTAGCAAGTCTGTATGAAGACATATCTAGCAGCCAACACTGAGTGAATTCTATTTAATAAACATCTCTTTTCTGAAACCAAAATTTTCTGTCCAGAAAGATCTATTGCATACGCTTACTTTCTTTCCAGGTACAAGTTGTATTAAATAAGTGAAATAGCTGAAAAAACCCGTAATAAATTGACATCAACCAATTTTCAACATCCAAGAAAAGAATCAACAGGCCAAATATCATGTCTTACCATGTTCTTTTTGAACGCCTGAACCTTTTTCTTTCTTAAGTCTTCAAGCTCTAGATAACGAGGAAAGAAAATAAACGAAAGCAATCAATCAAAAAATCCAATAACCACATCTAGACGGAAACGGCTGAATCAACTGAAATAGTATTTCCAGCAAATACCATCGTTGATAAATCAATCACGAACAGTAGGGGTACGTTATGTGACCACGACTTAAAATACGACTTAAAATCGTTACGTCTTTAATAAATATAGACTGAATATGCAGTTACCGGTATGTGCTATTCGTAACAATTCTCCCAGTAATTGTTAGTAATTGTTTCCATGTCGTGTCGAGGAGTTTCGTAATCCACGATGTACATAAAAGTTGTTCTAGTGTTCAGAGCTCACAGTAATATATGTACTTCGCAAATATTAGTGTCCTTTGAAGTTTGATCTGGTACAAAAACGTGATACTAAATTAACTACAGTTACTGCAGTGTTCCGTGGTAAGGTATCATATCGAACCATGCCTATGACATATGCATTGTGAAAGAAATATACTTGTACCACTATTTTGTTACACATATTTTACATCTGTTTTCCTTTTTCAGCCAGTACTACTACTACTAGTAGTAGTAGTAGTAGTAGTAGTAGTAGTAGTAGTAGTAGTAGTAGTAGTAGTAGTAGTAGTAGTAGTAGTAGTAGTAGTAGTAGTAGTAGTAGTAGATTGTTGTAGTGACGCGTGGTTGTAGTGAAATGAGCACATGATATTCTATATGACACTAAGGAAACCCATATTACTGTAAAAAAATTCTTAGTTTTACTTTGCAAAAGGCGAAATGCCACTATTGAGAATGCGTATAGTTTGTGTATATGGAAGCTTGAAAGTAAAAATTGGAAGAATTTGGTAGAGATTACCCAAAAGAAAATACTTTACAGAGCACTTTATTCGGTCAACATCACAGAAATAACGAAAGTAAACACTCCCATTTTTCTTGAAGTTAAGGAGGCACCCAAAAGCTTGATAATGACAGCTCTCTGGACAACTGGCAAAGCAAATTCGAGGAAAATGGCAGGGATGAAGAGCTCTCATCACACAATACTATGGAGAGTAGACAAAATGTGACAGTATGATTACCCTTTACCATTTTTCAATGCCTTGGGCGATTAAGATGCGAATTCATTACTGGATTCAGTAGAAGGCAATCAGAAACACTTGACGCCCTTTTCCATAGATACGTTTATTCGATATCTGAAAAGTCCCTAAACGAAAAAACTAATCAGCACAGGAGTGTCGAGTGCAGTAATCTTTGAAGCTGATAATTTAGCAATACCTCCAATTTTGAATAAAACAATACTGTTTTGCTGTTCAACACAACGCATATTGTTGGGGGTCTGTCATAGCAAGGCCGCATGAGACAGGGATCCATTTTGATGTATCAATAAAAAGTTAGCAGTACCAAGCAAGCATAGTCCAAGTTGGTCAGTCAGTTGTCAATGAAAGACACATTCTGTCAACACACAAATACACATATGTAAGTGAAATAGTGCAAAATACAATAAGTAAACTAAACCTTACAAATCAATAAATAACGTTAACAAAGACATTAACCCGACCATCAAAATGCTATGCAACATCAAGCCGACGAGGTAAATATGACTAAAGTACCTTTAAAGCAAGTAGTAACAAAGGTTACCAATCTATTACCTTCGCGGGCAGTCTGTGTTATACTCTCAAATCTTTCGCTCGCTTTTTGTTGGGCTTCTTCACACTGCGTAAATTAAGGATACAAAGTTAGGTATTACTAAAACAATTGCTGATAAATGGAAAAAGAGTAGTTGGTAGGGCTGGTCTGTGGGTCAGTATATGTTATGTATATTCAACAAATCCCACTCTAGTACTACAACAAGAAAAAAGTGGCCCCGGTGAAGTGGAAATCTTCACCACACCCACTTTTAAATGGTTGTATGCAAATGTACTTAAACGTTCTGTAATACTGTCCTTCTAGTACGCATAAAAATGCTGTAACTAATTCTCCCGGTGTATTACCAGCCAACGGCATTCCGTATTATCAAAAAGTGAGGTGTATAAACACTTGTATGACTTGCAGTAATATCAATTACTTTAACAGCGCCACGCAACCTACTTCTACTTCTGTTGCTACTAAAAACTAAATATCGTTTTTTGAGATGTTGCTCTTTTACCATCAACTATGAAAACGTCACCACGTTTTGCCAACGTACAAATATTCGGAACTGGCCAGTTTTAAACAACTTATCTAAGTCTGCTGTAACAAGTTACGTGTTAAATGAATAACTTAAATTGTCATTAAATTTATGGTGCAGTGGTGTGCGTGTGTGAAAAAGTTAACCTGTAGCTTCCAGCAGTGGCAGCTACGCAAGCATAAAGTATGCAATACTAATGCTTCAAAAGAATACATTTTTCATACCATTAATTTCCGTACCTAAAAAACCCTAGATCTTTCTGCGAAACACGATTCCTTATTGCGTTATTAGTATCATGCACCAATCTGTCATAATACACTACTGAAAATTAATTTTTCACTTCATTAGTTAAAAATATGCATTCATTTAGGCCGCGTGAAAATCTTTAGTCATTATCGTCAAGTAATCATCTTATCGTTCAATGTCATCGAAAACCTACCGCTGATACGTCTTTCCCTTTTGCTCGTGCTTTGTCAAGATTCTTGTTTGCGTTTTCAAGGTTTGCCAAACACCGCAATCTTCGATACAAAAGATCTTTTGCTGCTCCTGAATCTCTCATGTAATATTTCAGAAGATCTACCAACTTTAAATCTTCGTCCGACGCAACTCTGTTTTCAACTTTCTATAGAAAAAGAGAAATTTTATGCGCAAATTACAGTTAAACGTCAGTAATTCTACAAAGTACAAATCAGAATGATCCATTTGTTTTCATAGAGTAAACCCACACACTATAGTTGATTTAACAACAAAAAAACTTTACCAGTTTGGAAACATTATTTCAGCATCTGTACAAGTAAAAGATACAGAAATAATAGTAGAAGTAGATGTCAATATACAACCAAATCTGTAAACAGAGACCACTAGAGGGTATCCCTGAAAGTGCTATTGTTAAAAGCAAGTTCTATTCAATATTTAGGGATACAGCCAATAACATGTGCTCTCTTTCTTCGATCCAGAATTTATCTGTTGGCAAGTAGTTGCTACTAAGAACTCCTCTTTTCCACTTGCTTAAAAGTGCAAATGTTTGAAAGTAAAATATTGCTTTAACAGCCCTTTAACACAGTCAATTTTTTTATATATTACGGTAAAAATACGAAAAAAACTTTTACTTCTTGTCTAGTATATGCATTACCACCCTTCTTTACTTACCAAAGCACCCTCTTTTTATCTGTTCAGCTCCAGGTAAATTTTTTGTAACTCCCCCCCCCCATCTCGTAACTAAAACAGAATCTTTTTGTTTCTCTAACTTTCTAGAGCATACACTAAGGCCGAATCGTTTTAAACCAAGAGCTCTTGCCGTAATTTACACTCTAGCTATTATTTCACCCTCAACAATTCAACATGTGCAAATTCAGGATGAAATATTAGTGAATTTCTCTTTAGTGACTCCATGATTACTGAAATGTATCAATGATTGTCGGGAAGCTACCGTAATCTCAAAAAAGCAACATACTCCCGAAAATGACAATTGGCAGGAACAATTGTAGCACCATCACCCAAGTCCCAATATGAAAAGCATCAATGATTGTCGGGAAGCTTCCGTAATCTCAAAAAAGCAACATACTCCCGAAAATGACGGTTGGCAGGAATAATTGTAGCGCCATCACATTGGCAGGAACAACTGTGGCACCACCACTTAAGTCTCAATACGGCGGCAACCTATCTAAAATTGTACTTTTTACCCGCTATTAAATGAATGTTAAGGCAATACCGGAGCTTTTGTAAGGAGAAGCCTCTTATAATGGACCTCTTTTTCGAGTCCAAAACAAAGACAGAGCCACCAATGGCACTCCTATAAAGTTGTAACACTTTCCAATATTGTCATTTCTTATCCCTCTCCTTCTTTGCAAGTGCTAAATAAATGTAAAGCCATCAATTAGGGCTCTACGAAATGACAATCTCTTAGTTTTAGAACGTGTAGCAATGGGTGCCATCCCAAAGTTTTAATTTTGCCATTTACATTATATAAAGAAAATTTACTTTTATTGAAGAACATTTAGGCATTACTTTTTCTCTGCGGTAATTCATATTCATATATTAGAATCATCAAACAAAAATCTGAGTACTCATATTTTTAAGGCCTGATATATCTAACTTGGGGTTTGCCAGCACAATTCCTTAGGAAAAATGCCTTCAAACTGCGAGTTTTTCCCAATTCGATAGACATTTTGAGCAATTTACTTACGGACTGTTAAATTCAACGACAAGGCTTACCAGCTATCACATAACCGGCGAGCACAAAATCTCACAAAATCATTTCGTTGTACTAAAAAAAATTCCAAAACAAGCAATTTACTTACTCGTAGCTTCTCAAAAGTTTCACCGGACTTATTAAAGATTCTGTGGGGAAAAACAAAAACAGGCTATGTTTAAAACCTGTATTGATTTACCCAATTAGTTCACATTTATTCAGTTGGATAAATTGGATCTGATTGCATTAATTGGGTGTAACAATAAAACAAAACATTAATTCTGATGATAAAAAACCTTAGTTAATAAAGTACAAATTTACAGTACAAAATATAGTATTTTGTGACTAAACTATTTTTACGTTCTCTATATATTATAAAAAATATTTCTATAAATAATTCTATATATTATAAAAAATATTTCTATAAATAATTCTATATATTATAAAAAATATTTCTATAAATAATTCTATATATATAATATACCATACAGTTTCCAGTTTTTCTACCAGTATTTTAAAAGAGCTCTATTGTTTCAACCTTTCTAGACCCAGTCACTTTGGAAAACAATGTAAGATTTAAGGGAGATTGGCACTACAAAAAAAAAACGAGTATGAGTTCCACCGTCCTTTGTGTAGATTTTGCACTAATCCGGGAGCATCCCACACACTCGGAAACTAAGTTCACTGTAACACGTTATCCAACAATTTGCAAAACGTAATTACAATTT
>RDPX01000182.1:1418660-1447539 GCA_003991215.1 Morbakka virulenta | reverse complement strand
ATAGTAAAGCTACCGAAGAAAGGAGATCTCTCAGACTGCAACAATTGGAGAGGCATAACCTTACTTTGTACCACCGGGAAAGTGTTTAACAGAATTATTTTGAGAAGAATACTGACAGCAGCAGATTGTAAACTACGGGAGGAACAAGCAGGTTTCAGGGAAGGGAGATCATGTTGTGAACAGATTTTTGTTTTGAGGAATATCATAGAGCAAAGTTTAGAATATCAGTCACCAGTCGTATTGAACTTTATAGATTTCCGGAAAGCTTTTGATAGTATTCACAGAGAATCCTTGTGGAAAATCTTGAAAGTATACGGGATACCGGAAAAGATTATAACCCTCTTGAAGTCTTTTTACAATCATCCAACGTGTGGAGTGAGAACTAACTCAGGAATGACTGATGAATTTGAATTGTTCTCTGGAGTTCGACAAGGCTGTATATTGTCTCCTTTTCTATTTATAGTATGTTTAGATTTTGTTATGAGAAGAACGATGACGAATGAAAATTTTGGAATACCATGGAAGGATGATAGAAAGCTCACAGATCTTGATTTCGCAGATGATATAGCCTTATTAGCCCAAAATGTCACAAAGTGTCAACAGGTAACAGACAGACTCCAACTTGAAAGCTCGAAGGTGGGTTTGCGCATCAACGAAGGAAAAAGTAAGATAATGAAGGTTAACAACTACCAAATACAGCAAGTGAGTGTCAATGGAAATCCACTCGAAGAAGTAGAGAAGTTCCCATATCTTGGAAGCTATTTGACAGAATTAGGCGAGGTGGAAACAGATTTGAATGCCAGATTAGGAAAAGCAGGGGCGACCTTTAGAACAATGAATCATATATGGAAATCAAGACAAATCAATGTAAAAACAAAGATTAAACTATACATGGCTATAGTTGTTTCAACAGCATTGTATGCTAGTGAAACATGGAAGACCACCAAGAGAATAGAAAGAAAACTGGATGCTTTCCACACACGAAACTTGAGAAGAATTCTTGGAATTACATGGAGGGACAGGGTCACCAATGAAGAAATTTATAGACGAACAGAGCAAGGGCAATTACACAAGAAAGTAGAAGAGAGACGATGGAGACTTGCAGGACATGTGCTCAGATTACCACCCAGCAGATACGCGAAGCAGGTAATGACATGGAAACCTGTAGATGGAGGCAGACGAAGAGGCAGACCTGTGAGAACGTGGCAAGCTACATTCAGAAGTGATGTGACTGTACGAGGGCTGTCTCCCAGAACCGCTCAAGCCGTAGCTGACGACCGTAGGCGATGGAGAAGTCTTGCTGCCCGATATCCTGAACGGGATTGGAGGACCTAAGGTCTAAGGTAAGGTAAAGTAAGAACTATGATTGTCTTTGATTGCCTATGGTTTCAAAGTAGAATGTTGCTGAACTATGGGCTTGTTTGGGTTGTTTTTCAACCGCAAGAGCTGCAACTGGTTTTTTATTATATATATATATTCAAAAACCAGTTACAGCTCTTGCGGTGTCCCAATGGAAGAAAATGAGGCTAACGTGAGGTTAAAATTCCCAGAATTACCATAGTGTTGAGTATCTGTCACAAAGTCATGCCTTGATGTCAAGAACGCTTCACATAACCGAAGTCCTTTAAAATTAACTAGTAAAATGTAATTTGAAATCTACCCTCTGTCTGCACATTTTTCCTCTATCTAATATTATATTGTCAATTGTGGTGACCGTAGACTAAGCCTTTTGAGATAATTATTAAAAAAAACCCAACTAAACATTTAACAAATAATAAAGTACGTTTAGCCTACTCAATCTATTCCGTTTATAATGTTTAATAATTAGGAAAAAATTTCCTGTTCAAAATAAGTGTTTCAAAATTTTAAGTTTATTTCTGCACTATGTACTACTTAGTCTGTAGGTGTAAGTGGTCTGATACAATAACAATAACTTACGCTTCGAGCTCTTGCTTCATCTTTTGAAACTCTTCCTTTGTCATAGTTCCTTCACCTAAACAGCATCAAAGATAGGTTGTTAAAGGGCATTTCGATACTAATTTTAAGTTGCCAGCATAAAATGGTCAACGGCAGGTAGCTGTGAATATGAGAACCTTGCATCAGGAATTGACATTTTATGTCATTCAAGAGTGACCATGAATGACAGTTTATGCCATGTTTATATATAATCTGTTTTTCGAATAACATATACATCTATATATACTATATATACTATGTATACTATATATACTATGTATACTATACATACCATCTATACTTTATATACTATGTATACTATATATACTATCTATACTACAATTTTGTCAGCAGTACTTAGTAGTAGTACTTCCAAAACCTTTTCAATACAGTGGCTTTTTTAAACATCAGGAGAAAATTTAATATGACGTGCTAATTGTACAAAAAAATTATTTAAGAGTTTTATACCCAAAAAATAATTCTAAAAACATACTTTGTCCACAGCAATTTCCATATACTTGCATTGGAGAAATCACGTCTGAAGGAAAATGTCTGTATCTAAGATACCTTTTGACAAGGTGATCCTCGTACTTGGTAACATTATGCCAAGTATAGTGGTTTTTTCAATCGATTAACAGCTTAACACAAAGAATAATACAAAACCCCCTACCTAAAAAACTTAATCTGTATTCCTATACGCACCTTCACTCAATTTTTGCAATTTTTCTCGACTTGCATCAAAGTCTGGTTTTGGTGGTGCTGGGGGTATCTGCCAATGGACAAAAAAAAATTACGATATTTAAGTGATAGTAAATGTAACAATAATGTGGAATCACTATTATTACTGGTATGAACAAAGTCAATTAAAAAACAAAAGCATTTCAATAAAAAGGAAGAGATCTAAATGATCTGATTAAGATAGGAATTCTAGCAATAAAACGGGGCACGGTCAGCGAGAAACAAACGAAATTCCAGGAAACAGTCCGTCAAGAAGAGCGCGTATCTACTCTACTCTTTAAATGATGGTTGGTCGTCAAAGCAAAAGCCAACAACACACAGCTTGTCGGGAGCTGAAAAGTTCCACGTTAAGGTGCACAACCATGTTCACGCAGATTAAAACATACTTGCTAATAACACTTTTTAACCCTCCAAATCATACATAAGTTTAAACTGATCTGTCAACGCTTTCACAACATCTTAATATCTCAGATATTGTTGAAATTCCACTTATATGGCCTATTCCAGGAGGAAAGATACACTCATTCACACTCACTATCCAGCCGGCATGTATCCATAGCTTGCACAGATATGCCTTTTGACGGCTGCTCGCAGGTCTGTTCGCCGTTTGGTTCGGAGACCAGTGTCAGCTTCATTAAGGTCCCAGGCCTTTAGATCATGCTTTATTGTGGCCTCCCAGGGTTTCCGGGGGTCTACCCCTGCTAAACATACCATCCACTTTCAGTTCCAGGAATTTCTTTGTCCATGACTCACTCCTCTTGACGTGTCCAAACCAACGCAAGCGTTTTTCAAGAAGATTCACGTGAAGGGGTGGTATGTCGCCCCCAGAGTAGAGTGTTGCAATGCCGTCTCGTTCTGTCGGCTTTACGTTGTAGATCCACCTATCGTTCGTTCATTCCTGATCACCCGCTGTGTATAATTTTGAAAATGTCAGCTTTATACCCCGGTGGTTAAAAAGTTATAGAAATATAATATTTTGTTTAAACTCTTCAAAATTGCATGACTGAGCTTCAAGCACGATTTGTTTAACTTTGGCATTCATCAAGTCCACAATTCAAAATAATATCAGGCTTAGATTTGGTTCCAATTGAGTTTTCTGCCCAAATATAACAATTAATCTGCTAATATTTTTCATTAAAAAATAGGTTTTTTTCAAAGATAGTGCTTGCTTTCAATTGTCAAAACCACAATTTTCACAGAGACTCCGACGTATGGTTGGCTTTGAAAAGGGCATTAATTATCCCATTTCTCAAAACATTTTCTTGCCATCATTTTGCAGGCATGTTAACATTAACGAAAAAGTGAAAATAAAGATTTCTTTTTCAATCTCTAAGGTAGGCTATATTTTAAGGGCTTCTTTCAAAACTTTGTAGAACTTGCATTTTGCAAGTCTGTAAAAAAAACGAAGACGCATTAAACCGTATTTCATATCCATGCATAACTGAAGAATCACAAGAGATCTTCTATTTCAGAAAATTTGGGGACTGGTTCTAAACCATAAGTGACGTAAAGAACCTTTGCTGTATTTTGAAAGTTGCCTTGTTTGAAAAGTCAATGTGACAATTAACACGGAAATAACAAAAACTGTAGTCGGTAGAATATCTCAATGAAATTTTGATTTCATTTAGATATTCTACCGATTATATTTCATTGAAAAAAAAGGATTTAAAACTGTTATTTTGAAAGTTGTAATTATGAAGACACAGACTTTGGAACAATAAACTGCATAAGGTAAACTTTAAAACTGAAACTAAATTTCATGAAATCAGCAGAATAAGGTGTTGTGCAGTCAGCAGGTTGGAAAACATGCTAAATGTGGGCCACAACCATATTTGACAAATTTACCAGCGGGCTAAAAAATCAATATGCAATTTTTAAATACCAGTCAAGATAAATTTCACATTCAAAATATACAAATTACACTTTAGAGCAGTTAAACCATCCAGGTGTATGGCAAGCTAGTACTAAAAATTGATTATTTCGTTGGTCAAAAACTAATAACCATGTGGCATAATGGTAGGCCATCAGTAAATGCTAACACTTATTTTTTTCCTCTTCTGTTTCGGTTACATCTCCAGGCAACACATTTCCCATTAAACTTGTCTACTGAAGGTTCTACCCAAGTATTCCAATAACCTTGGTCTCTTCAAACCACTATTGTGACTATGTTTTCTATGTTTTCCACATTATTCGTCCAACACATGCTAGCATGTAAAACGGACGTTAAACTGAATATGATGATGATGATGATGATTATCCTCTCATTCCCTATGTCAGTCAATCTGTACTGTCTGCCTGTCTGCCCCCCCCATCCTCTCTCTCTAGACTACCTAACCACCAATTGCTTCAATGTTTACCTTGACAAAACCACTGCACCAATAGACAATTTAACTTGTAAGAGGTGCATCAATCGGATTCCCAGAAAACGTAATTTACGTGCTTTTATGTTACAGACAGATCTTTAACTGGACAAATAATCTGCCAATGAAAAACAAAATTCTCTGCAACTGACAAAATAGACTTTTTTAGACCTCAAACATTTGTTGTATATGGTTTAACAATCAGTTGGCCGATGCATATACAAAAAACCCCATCCAAAATACTTACAACTATTCCAGCATATTCTTCATTTTCTCTGTACCTATCATGTAGCCATACAAATTCCTCATGTTCTCTCACAACACTAAACTCTGATGAACTATATTCTTTAAGAGTTGTCTAAAAAAAATTCAAATTGGAACGTTAGTTAGTACCAGCAACGTCTCTTGAACTGTCAATAAAAAAATCAGATATTAACAAAAAAGAGACTGGGGGCTGTAATAACTTAACAATGCCTATAAAAAACGTTATATGTAAAAAAGCATCAGTCTTACTGAGTGCTTTAAAAACATGTCCTGCTTTCAACCTCTCATCCCTTAACTACTTACCATCATACCTTGTTTTTGGCAACTATGACAATTAGCACCTTATTAAAACTTTTTTATGACCATAGGAATACATTTGTAGTAGAAACTAGGTTTTCCACTGGTTTTCTGCCACAAACTGTTTTTACAATGAAAAAATTGAAGATAGATGGGGCCTAATGGTGATGACCATATGTTGGTCTGAGGTCAAAATCACAAGAACTCCTTCATCCTAAAATTAAATCTCTTAACCCCCAAAAGCAAGAAGAGAAGGTAGCTGGAACTTCAAGGCACTTTTACAGACAAAAAGACTATGAAAAGCCAGCAGGGAAATGTAAAAAATACAAAATCAAAGCACATAGGATCTGAAAAGCAGCTTATTGTGGCAAAAGCTACCATTATGTTATACTAGAGCAGCCCCCATCTTACTGCAAAATCACTGGCAAAATTAATGTTCATGAATGAGAGAATACTAAATGCTCCTCTGAATTTAACATATGTGAAGCAATAGGCCTGTTTGAGTATGCTCAAACATAAGGCAATGAAAAAGATCTTAAGAGTGAATTTAATAAAGCACTAAAATCTGCAGATAAAAAGACTGCATGGCACAAGGTCTATTGTTACTGGGTGAAATAAATGCCAAGATTGAAAGTAACAATGCAGAATTTGTCCATTAGAGTACATACAAGCAGCTGAAAATAAGAGGCCTGACATGGTAGTCAGCTGGGTCAAATCCAATAGATTACATGATATGGACCTGGTGGATGCCCAAATCATCTTTGATACATTGTATACTTTGCATTTTCAAATCACCATCATCACCATAATTATTGTCATTTTATCAAAGTCTGAATGTTGCCCTCTTTTAAAGGGTTACTGACTTTCCTTCCATAATTTGGTCTACATTCTCCATTTCATCCAGACATCTGTATCCTTAAAATCCAAACCAGCTTTTCCATATTCTTTTTACATCATTGCTTTTCAAATCAATAGTGAACAATAATTTTTCAAAAAAGGTCTACCACAAATCCAAAAGAAATAAACTAAAGACTATTTACTACTACCGTAGCCCACAACAGGATATTTTCAAACCTTTCTTGGAGGAAAATGCACTCATTCACACACAACACTGATGAAGGATAAGACAGTCAGCCTGTCCTTTCATCAAACACCCAATTAAAGAATATAAATTAAAGGATACAATAAATTAAATTTATTAATTGTTATTGGCATCTACTAGGGTGTGGAACTACTGTCCAATTCATTTTTTATGTACAACCTTATATTGAACTCAAACTTAAGAAAACCAATAAGAACCTTACCTTTGTGTGGACAGTGAATTTTACTTTATCTCTTTCACTCAGTGCATCTGAAATATCTACTGCCAGGGAATTATCAGTAGTAAGATCAACTGACTGTGTTGTGTCCTGAAACCAAAAATCAAAAACTCAATATTATAAAAGGACCTCTGACTAAGATCCACAAATTACAACAAAAACAGAAACATCCTAAACCACTACGTCTATAATTTGGCACCCACTCTAAAATGGCATATTTGAAAAAATGAAATTTGTAGTTAATATTTAGCTCCTCTTCTTTTAGCTTCTACCACCACTACATGTACTTCAGGTTAAGAATGTCAAAATTAAACTTCATAAATCAGCTGGGTGCTTTTTTCCTGGTGCAGTTGTATAATACTTCATGAAATGCATCTCCAAATTTAGTTTGGCAAGCAACAGAGAATGGTGATGACTTAAATCCCAGTAATGTGGTGTCAGCCAAGTCAAATTTAATCCTATTTGTCTCTGAGGACTTTAGGATTGACAATTTGTTTCATCAAATGTGGGGATAAATTCTTCACAATGACTGGTATGAGAAAGAAAGCTTGGTGCCAATTTTGATCAAAGAAATCCAGCCACAGCAAAGCTGTGCCTACTTCTTTTGATCTAAAAACATTTTTTTCTGAAGTAAATGCCACTGTCATCATTCTTGGTGCTTTTTACTGTCTTAAAACACAAGGGAAACTACTTTACACCTACCATCACCAAGCATTACCTACTTCTTGTGATCAACACAACAACATTCAGAATCTTCATATGTAGTTGTTAAAGTGATACATTTGGTACTCTGGTCCCAGTGAATGCTAGGTAAATCAGGTTCTAATGTATGCATATATTAAGCAGAAAGTAATTTTATCTGCAATTTCTTTTCCTAACTTTCACTTTTATATGTTTTCTTACCTTGGGTTCTTTACCCATCCTTGCAAGTAATCTTAATAAACAGGTAACATTTTTCTAGGGTGAATGTCCTTTCTTGTGCAAACCAATATATTCTTTGGAGATTCCAACTTGTGTCCACCTGGGGAATTGAACCCTGGTGCTATTTGTTAGCCTCCTACTGCACCACCCACAATGCAAAAGTTACCATTCATTATATACCTGCACTTGATTTTAAATCTGGAGCAATTAGTGGTTATTCATTGGCAGAGTATAGGTGTTAACTCCATCACAACATTTTTTGAATCATATGGACACTAAACCAATTTTTACCTTTCTTTCTCGAGCATTGGTGTCTCCTTCATCCATCAAATTTTGACCTTCATCCTCTTCCTAAAACAAAGAATTGGTGAGCTAAGGTAAGAAATGACATAATAAAAAACTACCAAATCTATTATTCAGATTACACAATAACATAGTATTTGCATGCATCCATTAAACTACCTGTAAGGGGTACCACTACTGCTGATGATGGATCCAATCCTGGACAATAATAAAAGAAGATGGTGTATCAGTGCAATAATAATTTTTTTGACAATGTCACAATGTGTAATCCAAAAAAATTATTAATACAACATATCACATGCCTGCAGCATGCAACTAAAACATGTATTTCTGACACATTTAGGTTGCCATTTGTCCTTCATAATAGGAAAAAGTAAAAAAAGCAGCTGGTTGACTATTTTTAGGTGTGGCTAGCCACCACAAGTTGCTAGTCCAGATCATAAATCAACAATGTACTCATCAACTTATTAACAAGTACCAAGGAGATGTGTGAAAATATTTTATTTGCAACATAAGCTAACTATGATTGATTTGACAAATGATCAGTCATACTTAATCCTTTCCCCAATTGACTTACTTACCTTATCACTTTACAGCCCAAAATAATCTCACTTCACAGACTATCATATATGAACTTGATTGTGTTGGAATCAACAACAAAAATTCTGTTCAAAGCTAGCTGTGCCTTTTCACAGAACCAAAAAAACCTGGGCTCACAAGCTACCATCACAAATGTTACAAGACTGTGTTACTCATATTTCACACTGTTGCATAATGGTGATGACAAGTATGTGCAAAAGTACATTATGTCATAACAGTGTCAGGACATTATGGCCAAGAATATGCCAATGGTTATAGAAAACATAATGATATAATGTAACAAAAATAGATTGGTAGATAGATAAATAGAAAGAAATTTTGTTATAAAGGGAAATTTGTGTACAATGGACTTAAGATAAGACATACAGATATAGCTTGTAATTGGAAACAAACTTGAACCTTTGTTGTCATTTGAGCTGTCTCCTTTGCACTCAAGCCAGACACTACACCACAGCAAAACATGACAGTACTTTACCTTGCTTGGTTTCCAAAGACAAATGCACTGTAAAAAAAATAAGCTTCAATAAAAAAGTGTCAGGCAAACAATTAGGGCCTCTACAGAAATCCAATACACAATGTTCCTCAAGATCAAATTCAAAGGCTGTACCACATCATGCCACAGTGTAACCCATAGCTTAATGTACCATCAGCAGACTCCAGAGAAAAGGAAAATATTATAGCACAAAAGAATTTTGGCCATTTTTAGACAGTTTGAACACAAATATTTCTGCACTTTTCTGATGAAAAACCACCTTGCAAGTGCCGTGGCCACGTACATCCTGAAATATAGTAAAAACTTTTTTCATTAAAAAAACATTCATAATTTCTTCCCAATATATTTCATGCCCTTTCAATTTCACACAGGTAATCATGTGAAACTTAAAAGAAATGCCAATCTGAGACATCACAGTTTGGAACTTGAACAAGTCCCTATGCACCAAAATTATAGAAACTACTGTTTATAATATAATACACAAATATATCTGAAATGTAATGAGCAAATCTAATAAGTAATATCTAAACTAAAATTTAATCAAATAATTGGAAAAAAGATGCAATATTTATCCATGCCCAAAAATTAATGGGGTACAAAAATTGATTAGAATAAGATGAAAAACTATAAAAATTAGGGTGTTGTCCCAATTACTCGACAGAAGCACAAGTACATACTGAGAGTACTCTGAGTAAAATGTGAAATGTGTTTGAATGAACCTACAGGTATTGCACATAAACTAATATTGGCCCCTGAAAAATAATATTGAAAAAATATTGTAAAGATGTGGCTTCTTGCCTCCAGACCCAAGTCTAAAGATCATACATTTTCTGAAGAGCACATATAAAATCTGTGTCAATAAAGAGTAGGGGCAAGGGATCAATGAGGAATCTATTGAGAAAATATCTGCCTGTAAAATGCCATATGTAATGTTGTAACTATCAACAGTGGACTCCCTGTAATGTCTGGATAAGCTTTTAATACAAATCAAAAGATACAAAACAAAAATTGAAGCAGAATTAACTGTTTTTGTTGAGCCAAGTTTGTACCATGCAGAGCACCTAAAATACAATGATAAAATAGTTTATCTGATGACTTTAATAACAGCTACTGGCTCAACTTTCATCATACTATTATTGTAACAAACTTCACCTACTACTTGCCTCTTGAACACAAAGAGAAGTTTAACATTATAACATAATTTTAATTACATCCACCAACTCAAAAAAATCACCATTGATGATATCTATTTAGAAATGTGCATGTGAAAACAACATCAAACTCTCAGTTTGGATTCAGAACTAATGAATCTACAACAGATACTATTTTTATTTTGCAAATCACAAATTTAATATCAAAGCCACTCTTTCTATCCTTTTTTGATCTAAAAGCAACATGTGATGTGATAGTGACAGTATTCTTAATTCTACAAATATGAACAGCAACCCCCATACTGATCAAACTTCAAAAACAACTCTATACAGGGGCATCAGCAGCAATGTTCAAAACAACTTTTTCAAGTCTTTTCTAGATGTAAACAAGGTGCAATTGAGTCATTTTCGTTTTTAATATATACCTGAATTTTGTTTTACAATGTGCTCAGCATGAAATAGTAGAGAAATTCTTAAATAACAAATTTCATTATTTTTGTTTGCTTCCTGGACATTGTTCAACATGACAAAAGAGCAGTGTTCATAGTCTTTCTGGTACACAAAGGTTTTGAATGACCTGATATGCCAATTATATAGTCCTTTTACTTTACAGTGCTGATGAACTCTGGGAAATAGTGAAATGTCTGATGCAAACTTCATTAGATAGAGGTTAAAAATTTGAGTCTAGTGGATAATAGGGCATGTGACTGTAAAACTGACAAAGACCCTGCCTCTCATCCAAATTTCAATATTTTATCTGCTTTTCAAACAGGGAATATACTCAAACATCTATCAAGTGATAGAAAGATACTGATATCCACTTGAATAAGAATCCTTGAAACGTGTATAAAGTCAAATTCTACATAGTGTTCAGGCTAAACATCAAAAGTGAACTGAGAAAAACTGAATCTGTCTGGAATAATTTCAATGAAATAATGTCCAACACATACAGGCATGTAAAACGGATGTAAAACCAAATGTGATGATGATGAATGGCGACCGAAGGGTTTATATGCAAAAATGCTCCTTATGAAAACTCAAAAGCTTTAAAAAATCTAAGAAATCCAAACATGGTGCTGAAACATTAACAGAAAATTATTATGACCTGAATTTGTTAAATATATTCTGCAGTAACCATTTAAGAATAATAAGAAAGACCTAAAATTTTTGCTAATTTTTGTAAAAAGTAACAACTTCAATACATTGAGAATTTAACACAAGGAAATGACTCACAAAGTGCATACCGCCAAGGCAATCACTGATGTGGGCATACAGATGGATCTGTGCAGCTGCTCAGAAATATGTAGGTACACAGATTCTAGTTACTGGAATAGACATGTCATCAGCTTTTGACACTATTAATAGATATGAACTTTTGAAAGAACTAGAGAAATTTTTAGATGACGATGAAATCAGATTGTGCAGAGCACTTCTTAGTGAAACAACAATTGCTATTAAGGTTGAAATAAATGATAAGGATGATGTTTTTGAAAGTAATATTGGTTCTCCTCAAGGGGATGGTATAAGTGTAACATTTTTCAATGTTTATTTGATGAAAGAATTAAGGAAAGTTAGGTATTTTGTAAACACTAACACACTAAACTATGATCATTATTACATTAAATATTCATCTCTACCTAGTGAACTTGTTTATGCTGATGACACTGATTTCATGACTGAAAGTGAATATAAATGCAAATTAGTCACTGATAATGTTGAAAATATACTAGGGCAAGGTAATCTGAAAGTAAACCCAGATAAAACTGAGCAAACTATCATAGAAAGAGGGGATAAGTTATCAGAAAAGTGGAGAGGAGTCAAAAAGCTTGGTAGTTTGTTAGGTGACTCTGAGGACATGACAAGAAGGAAATCTTTGGCTACTGCAGCATTTAATAAAATGAACAAAATTTGGATTAGAAATGGTAAATTACATATCAAGAAGCATTTAAAATTATATAATGTGCTAGTCAAACCTGTATTAACGTATAACTCTGGTACCTGGGGAATGACAAAGAAAGAGGAGGATTCAATGAATGCATTCCATAGAAAGCAATTAAGAAAAATTTGGAGACATAATTGGAGACACAGAGTGTCGAATGCTGCGTTATATGAAATGAGTGATGCAATACCAATAAGTAATGAAATCAAGAAAGCCAGATGGAAAATACTTGGACATGTTTTACGGTTGAATGAAAATACACCAGCTCAACAAAGTATGACATTTTATTTTGAAAATGTTGACAACAGAAAGAAGTTTAGAGGTAGGCCAAGAACTACTCTCCCTGTGGTGATAGAGAAGGATATTAAAATTGCTAATGAATTGAATCCTGAGCTTATGAATGTTAAAACCTTGAACTGTGTATATGACCTCGAATGTCTGAAAATGTTAGCTCAGGATAGAAATAGGTGGAAGGTCATTGTAGGACTTGTCTGTGAATTTGGGTAAAGTGAAGAGCCGTGGATTGATCTATTGGCTCAATTCACCTTGCTCTAAGCTGGAGACCCCTTATATATATAAATGACTCACTTAAATAACAATTACTTCTAGGTGTGAAATGTGGAAAAATATGCATATAATGGGTAGCCAAAATATGCAAAAGAACAATACATCATTTAAGTCTCTACTTTTTAAAATCTTTCAGTATAAGCACTTTATGGCTACAACATACCTACCAGAGATGTATGATGATGATGATGCACTAAGCAAAATATTGTCATCTGAAGTACAACAATAAATATATTTTACCCAAAATTTATTCTGCAGATTTTCAATTAAATATTTAAGGCATAATCATAAGTTATTTATGCACTGAAATTTTTTCAATTGCAAAGTCATAAAATATGTATTCTTTTTCTCGTTTCCCCTGTTCAAATACCTTGTTTTCCAGGTTTTGAAATTTAGTTCCTTGAAGTAAGTTCTTTTCAACAAAAATATCTGATCACCTCAAAAACTGAAAAACTCATTAAATACCAGTGCATCTCTATTCTCTTCATAGTCTGCTACAATATAAACTAAATACCAAGAGTCTTGCATGCAAATTTTTTTGTGGCAGCACAAATGTCATACTTCCAGATCTCCTTTTAATATCAGAAAAACGTTCACCTGCAGCTATCATTGCTGAGGATTTAACTTACATTAAAATATTAGGAAACAATCAATAATTAATAAAAATCACCTTTACTACATTACAGTTTTATTTCAAGTCTCTAAATTTTGCAAACTAATTACAATTAGGGTCTAATTATAGTTGTCGTCTTTCAGCTGATGTGATGTGACACCTCTATTTACAAATAAACTGTGGCACAGTTGAGGTCATAGAAATTATCCTGCTAAGTGGTAGGTTCATGTGGCCTACCCAACCTTTGAAAGAGAAGATGAAAAGACTCTTCTTGGGGAAAATCTATCACACATATGTAAAACACGGATTTTAAGAAATGATGTATTTGTATCACGATTTTTTCCAACAAAGATTGAAGCTGTCTTTGTAATTGTATGATTACAAAGTTACCCGTATCAGTATCCAGTTCAAAGGTGAACACCACAGCAACCCAAGACTTCTTAAGTAAGGCATCCAAGCTCTACTTTTCAGTTGTATCATTAAAATATGAACTGAAACTACATACGCAACTACACACACACACACACACACACACACACACACACACACACACACACATGCACACCCTTCCCTTGATTTAAAGAGGTAACGTTGGCAGATACTGGTTACGACCCGAGGGATAGGTCGGCATGCCATGCATACAACATATGGCAGTAAGCTTGGGTCTTTTTTCAAACACCAGACCTGAGTTCATCCAAAAGTCAAGGCTGCGAACAAACTCCAACAGACTTAAACAAATACATTGTCAGTAATAGAATAAAAACTTAACTCGCCTCCAGCAAGAAAATCCCAGTTGCTGCTTGGGAAAACTATTTGATTAGCAAAAGCACGGTTTTCACCCAACTCCTAGTAACTTTATTCTTAGTTATTCTTCTTTACAAAAGATAAAAAATTTTCTTAGAAACAATCAATACAGCTAAAATTAATCATGCAAAAAATTATGAAAATGGAGAAAACACAATCACTGTTATGAGTTCTGGGCAAGAGAATTCTTTGAATGGAAAACACCTCAATCCCTGTGCTATCTAAACAAGTCAAGCTCATGAAATTTTCGGGTTGATCATAACCACATTTTAACATGCTCACTTACCATCATTTTGACCAACTGATTTACCAAATTAATAAAGATAAACTAACAAACTGGTCCACCAAAAGTATCTCCACAAACAACAGCCCTTGTTCCCCACAACCACTTCAGCTCCCGATCCAGCAAAAAATAGCAACACCTCTGAGACTTTTAAAGGGACTGAGAACAAGTGGTTTCTTTCTATTTCATTGATGCACTACTCGTGCTGATTCTCAATGACAAAACCTATCATCAGAAACAGTAAATCTGTGTTGGACTATTAATTTATCATTGTCATCATAATCACCATCATCATCATTATTATCATCATCATTATAATCATCATCTTCATGTATGGACGACTCGTGCTTGAGTCACCGCTTCTTCCTTCGTCATGGTTCTCCACTTGACCCGGCCCTGCGCCACCTTGCATGCCTGTATCATGGAGAGTCCAGGTTCTTCCTTGATGTTGTTGTTGTCGGCCTTGCCCTTTTCTTAGATTAAGTTTTACCCGTTCTCAAATGTGGCAGCATTGCCTAAACAGTCAACACCGCAAGCATGAAAGCAATCAATCCAGCTGAATTAATTAATTGGGAAATTTGTCTGTCAAACACAAGCTGTTTTCACTCTGTTAGTTTATCCATCTATATTATATTATTTTCTCAATGTCCTTCTCGTCCATGCATGTTGGGATAAGTTGATTTGACTTTGGAAGAGAAGTCGTCGTTCTGTAGGAAGCTCAGCCCAATAAGTATGATTGGAATGAGATACCCAGTGTTTGGGAGTGGAAAAAGAACGGCGCTTGAGTGAAATGTGTGTTTGCTAAAATGATCTGGAAAAGACAGGAGTCGATGGTTCGGGTAATAGAGTATGTAGTCATGATAGCCATAGTCCCTGGTTCGAATCCAGTTCGGTGCAGGCATATTTTGTACTGCTCAATAATTCTTGGAGTTTTCTAAACTAGAAGAAAGAGCAGTTAGGAGTGATAATCAATTAATCATACACTCACGATTAGAGAGAATAAAATGGAGTGGAAAAAACACTGGATAGAGCAAGGAGGACATAGGTTTATGAATACTACAAAATGTCAGAAAGAGTCATCTTGGTGAAATTATAAACAAAGTCATTTAACAATTCAGTGGTATTATCCATCCATGGAGGAAAATGGGTTAAGTGGTACATAGCTAATGATAGGAAAAAAGCAGCACAAACACGAACTGGTGGCTGTAGGACAGTAAGAATGGGGGATAAATTTTGATTTGAATTTAAATACTTGTTTCATAAAATTCATTGATGGTTGTTTATGTATTCTGTACTAAGGGAAGGGTATCTTGGGGGAATGCCCCTATTGTAGACTATGAGATCACACGTATCTATCAATTGTGCAGGTAAGTTAGAAATATCCATAAATCACAATCCAAAACGTTAGAAATTAATACGTCTCTTTATTTATTATTGTCTTAAATTGAAAATTTATATTTGAATTTAAATGAAGTTTGAAACTGAAATAAGTTCAACGTTAGAGCAAATCCAAAAAATGTTGCTAGAAAAATTACAGGTCTCTCATATGAGCGCATCTTTTAACTGCACCCAAGTTGTAATAATTTCCAGTAAACATATAATGCATGATACATAAATAGTGATGGTGCTATAACTCAACAAAAAAAAATCTGTGTTTGAGTTGCTCCAGCTTTTCGCTTTTTAAAGAACTGGGGAAGATCGAGCACCGTGAACTTTCCAAAGAATGCCAGTGGCTCATCTGATCCCCAACAAAAGTCTTTGGTTATGTCGACCAAATCAAAAGTGCTGGTGGGGTTGTAAGTAGAAAGGATAGTGCAGTGGTTCAGTTTTATCTGTAACAAAGAGTTTCTTCAATATCCCTTCGTTCACTTCCGATTTGACGCAGACCTCTCACTAATAGCATTAGTACCTGATGCCAACAGGAATAATTTTGTACATGAGGCTATCCCACTAGACAGGAGTCGTTGCATCGAAGAGAGGCTACGTAGATAATCCAACACAGTGCACATTGTTACAGGTTTCGCCAAGTTTTGTGAATTCTACTGTAGTATTTGAAATTTTATTTGCAGGCAATTGTGTCACAAATCGTCACCATAAAATCTGCAAACGACCAGCAGTTTGTTATAGCAACCTATGATTGAATCTGGTGCACACAAGTAAAATTGTCTGCAGAATGCCATTGCAATGGTGTGCAATTCAGTACTTCCTTGGTCATCAAAACGCACAGGAATGTAATGTTTTCGAGGAAGAGTAAGCGCATCAATGTTTAACTTTTCTACCTTGCAAATGATGGTTCCCAAGAATAATTCGCAACTTCCTGGCATTTGCCTTCCGACATTTCTGTACGCTAAATGGCGCTGGAAAAGTTATCGCTCTGTCTCAGTACACGTGCACCTAAATTAGTACCAAAGTAACACAAGAAGGTTGACATTTGAGGCTGGACACCAATGACACGAGTTTTCAATTCCGAGTACAATTATTATCCAAAGTCTTATCCCACAGGTTTTGCGAGACACTCCAATTGTCTACTAAACTTTGAAGGAAGTCACTACGGACAGTCCATCAACAGGCTGGACAGAAAGTCCTAAATCCAGAAACTTCCGGTGCAGATTCCCATTTTTGTTCATCAAAAAGAGACTCACTCCTTGGCGAATATTTTAAAAGCTTTGAGACTTCATGAGATAAAGTGGTACTTTTATGCCTAATGTTATCTTCCTTTCTCTTTGTAGTGTTTAAACTACAATGTAGTTCTTTATGCCTTGCGTTAAACCTTTCTTAACTTGTGTATTTTCTAAATCCATCATTTTCTCTGCCTAATTGTTACCTTGGCGGTGAAAAATTGAGCTTGGTTTATGACTGATGTTATTCGTACAACAGATACATAAGATTCTCCAAAATGTATATGGTGTCTTATCGATAAGATAATATTTCCACCCTTACATATCAAACTGGAACTTATAAAGATCTTTGTAAAGGCAATGGACAAAGAAGGCAGAGGCTTTACTTTCCTTCAGCAGCAGTTTCCTCGAATAAGCTTTAAAAATTTTAAGACTGGCATTTTTGATGGGCCTCGGATACGGGACCTCATGAAGGGTTCAATGTCCGATAATGCGCTAAGTGAAGCTGAGCTGTTTGCTTGGCTGTCGCTTAAGTCGGTAATTACAAACTTTCTTGGAAACAACTGGAGTTCAGAATACGTGAAGAAAGTCGAAGAACTCCTGAAGAACTATCAAAAATCAGGGTTTGACATGTAAGTCGACATGCACTTTCTACGATTCCATTTAGACTATTTCCCTCAGAACTGTCTGGAAACTTAAGCGAGGGACAGAAAGAACATTTCCACCAGAACATTCATGTCATGGAAGAAACGACTCTGCCAAGGCCAGTGGAATGTGACCTTTGTTGTGGACTACTATTGATGTTTGAAATGAGACGTGGAGAAACTCACTAAAAAGGCCCTTTATCCATGATTAGCTTTTGTGAAGTGTATAATCTTTATTTTTTGAAGTTTGTTGGATAAAATTCAGGCTTTTTATGAAGCATTAAATCCAAAATTTAAAGTAATAAATAGCACTAAAGGGTGTTAATACCAATTTTTTACAACTTCGTATCTCAAAAACTTGGCCCAATTGGACAAAATGAGTATGATTTTTTTATTTTGTCAGTCAAACTACCCTAGAATCAGCTATCACATGCTTGACCTTTAAAACTTCACAGGCCAGTGTGATTAGACTGAAGCTTAAGAACTAATGTCATCACAAACCAATACAAAACCTTTTCATAATCATCACAAATACCCAGAACATGTGGTAGTAGGATTGAGAATGAAGTCTTTCCTTTAGGATTACTTGCCATAAGGTAGCTTTTAGGTGCTTTCATCCCCCTATTGTTATCTTTTGAGACCATCGGTATCTTTAAACCAGCACATGTTTATTGCCCTCTTCTTGTAAAATCGTCTGGATAAGTCAACATTTCAAACATCGTAAATGACCTGTTTGGTTTAAGCCCTCAGCCTGTTTACCACCAAGCAACAATGAAATTTTATTGAAAAGATAAGGAAGGCCATTATGTTATAAAGCAATTATGTTTCTCTCAGTGTAAGCAGTACCATCCACTTTTTGCAACTGCACTTCTTTGGTAAGATAGGCTTTTGCTAAATACTAAAACTTCTCAGGACCATTGATGTGAATGTAAATCTCACCCTGCTTGTTAATGTCAACATCATATTCAATTTCATATTTACGATACTGGAAGGACTTGATGCTCTTATCTTCATCGAATTTCTCTCTAATATCGAATATTTTATTTAGTTGCCATTTTTGATATGCATGAAATTTTATTTGACATTGAAGAAATGAACATATTCATACAAAACAAAAAAGTGTTCAGTTTGTTGGAGAAAATGTCACCAGAAATACAAAATGGGACCCCGAAGACCTCAAGGACCACCGGCTAACTCGATCAAAAGGTAACAGTTACTCAATTTTCCACTCTCTCCAGGGCAATCATTTACCTTGAAAACAGATGAAGGGTTACTAAATCCATTGGTCAATGAGAGAATTTGTTGCTGGATATAATTACGGTCAAATATAAAGCACAATAAATATACCTGCATCAGCAATAGATACGCGTAAAGAAACGCCGTTCAGGTTCCTGTAGTAATTGGAAATATAACAATGACTATAGAACTCTTGGGACCAGATTTCAAGACCTTAGAAGTCTTTGAAACAAAAAGCAACTTCAAATATAAACTCAACAAGACTTTTCTTGCGCCTCCAATGGGTCCAAAAATTTCGTTCACCCTCATGGTGAAAGAGGTTTACAGGGACCAGATAAAGGAGACAGGAGAGGCATAAGTGACGAGGGCGATACAGGACTTAAACGCTACAACGGCTGGAGGAACTATGGGGTGTTGATTATTCAACCAGATGAAGGAATTCAATCAACGCCAACAAGCATCAGTTCAAAACCTATGAAAGTGATATGGGAAGCTGTAGTTTACTTCAACCAGAATTATAAGTTAAAACATAGCATCAAGTGTTTTGGGTTTGTTCATGTTTCAACTCCTGACATTGGTGATAACGGAACTGTCCAAACAGCAATTTTGGTGCGACAGGCGTTAAAGTTTGGCGTATTTCCTAGACTTAAAGTAAAATTCAGGTGAGATATTGTTGATAATTCAAAGTTAACAGTGACCTTTCTTGGAGAAAATCATAATGAAAGGATTGTCACCTCAGCTAAAGGACCTAGTTGGCATCTGTATACCCTGTACGGGTGAGAATAAAATCTCATCCATATAAATATGTCATAGAAAGTTGATAAGTATCCAGAAAGCAATCTGTATACAACGTTAGAATCAACACCTAATTTTACGATTAAATGATGAACTTGTAAATGAAATAAACACTTGAAGACCTCTTGCTAAAAATATCAACGGGAGGTAAATGTATTGGACGGTGTAGATACTGAAGTGACGGTAACAGCAGTTATACTTGGTGATGTCAGAACTATTTTACTAGCTTTTAAAGTTTGTACTCAATCTGTATCTATCATAATGGGTGTTGTATCTGCTTGTACTATAACAAGTGGTAGTATAAAGATTGCTATAAGAAAACGTAGGAAAAAACCTCAGAAACACAATCAGATTAAAGTGTTTGCAGAAAGGAAAGTAAATTAAATCGAGAGTTTTAGAATGCAGCAAAAAACGCGGAAATGACTTCACATGAAGAATTCTAGCTTGTTGTAAATGAAGTCAGAAAGTATCATGACATGAAACGTGAATTCCGGTCTGGTTCTAAAAATACATTTGAATCAGATGAAAAATAAAAACACAATTGATTAATCGTGGAAAGGACCAGGCAAGAAATTCGATTACAAAAAAATTGGAACCTGAGAATCGTGTTTGAGAGAAGACGTGAAAAGCATTCTATCCTACATGAACCAAGAGCTCCGCTTTTGTGTGGATAAGAAAATCATGTAATCTGTTACTTGAGAAAAGAAAAACTTATAAATACTTTAAATGACATCATTAAAATCAATTCATGAGTTAAATTCTGCACTATATTCTTTCCATTTTACGTACATCTGCCTGTTACGATTTTTCTGTGGGTGTTTGATAATCTTTTTAATTCTGAACATTTCTTGCTTTCATAAGTAAAGCTCTTGTTCGTTGAAAGAACCTTTTATTTCCTCACCGTTCAGTTCTGCTATCTTGTACGTAAGGTGGTCTAGTGTTCAGAGTTTCTGTGAAGATAAACATCTTCATTGTCCACTTCATTGTGTACGCTTTTTCAAACGTATTCTTCTTCTTCTATGTAATAATAACACGATCACTAACCTTGAAGTTAGGTTCAGTTTTTTCTGATGGTTTGTGTGCAAAGGAAGACAAACTTTGATCGAATTCGTAGGGTTACTTGCATCAATTAATGTCGTTTCAAAGCTCCTGTGTTTGGTGTTGTGATACTTACCTACCATTTCAGATAAAACACCTTTGTACTTACTAGTTTGATTTGCGGTGAAATTCTGAATATTTTGTTCTCCATAGTTCTATCTTTCGACAACAGGTGATTTCTCTTCATTGCTGGTGCTGTACAATTCCACGTCATGTTTCTTTAGCAAGTGAGAGAGCACACTTTTTCATATGTAATATAAATGATAAGCTCTGTCGTGCGTGGACTTCAGATTCACTCAAGAGAAATAATGATGCTCTGCTTCCAAGGAGTATTCCAGGTTTCATTATTGGTAAATCAGGATCCGGAAAACGACACTGCTGCTCGATCTACTTCTTCAACCTAAATGGTTAGATTACAACCCGTTGTTTGTTTTTGGAAAAAGCTTCTTTCAACCAGAACATCAGATATTTAGAGCTGAATTTTGAAATGGTTTAACCAAGGAACAGGTCACCAATATCTTTGAGAATGAAAACCGCTTCCATAAAAGCAAAGTTGATGTAATTGAAGATATAGGAGAAGTAGGTAAGTGAAATAAAAACTCTAAAATCAAAGCTGAAATTTTTACAAACTGCAGAGATATTACGGCCCTGGTTGAGTAAGATAAAACATATGAAAATTTGATTATATTCGATGAATGCATTTTGAAGAGACAGGGTAAAGCAGAGGCACCTTGTAGCAGAGGCAGACAAGCAAACACAGTTCATGTGATAGTTTCTATGTCAGTCAAAGTTACTCCCTGTAACCAAAGAGGACTGTTAGAGAGAACGCCAACTTCATTGTATTTTTTCCACAAGATGATAAAAACCTCATTCATATCTACAAGGACCAGGTATTGGGAGATATGCCTTAGGATTAGTTCAATGGCTTTTGTAAAACGTGCTGAAAATAGAATCAGCTGTAAAATCAAGAAAAAAAGTAACTGTTGGTCAGAGTGTAAAGAGAGCAAAGGCTGTTGTTGACAAGGCTGCTAGTAAAACCAAAAAGAATATTACAACCCCTACTACATAACAAAACGCAGTTAACATGATAAAAAGCTTAGTGACCCCCTTCACCCCCTTCACCCCCTTCACCCCCTTCAAGTAATTTGAATAATTTAATTTGGAGATTAGGTTTGAAAAAGGTGAGTGGCTCTGGCATTGTACCAGATTGAAAATGGTTTAAGAAAAAAAAAAAATATATATATATATTGAATATAAAGAGAGTAGACCAGCTCTTAGGAGATTTACAACACAGTACGCAATTGAGGAAAGGGAGGGGTATAATCCATCTTTCTTTTTGCATGAAGTGAATCCTACAGTAATTAATCTTCTGAGATACAACCCTGGTGTGAAGGTGAAGCTTATTCTTCGATGTAATAAGAATAGGGGGAGCATTGTAAGTGAAACTGAAACAATCACAGAACCAGCTGCTTTTCATTCTAATGTTCAAGTAAACCTAGAGGGTACTTGTGTAGATGACATGTATAACACCATAGTAGACAGGGCTTTGGAAGCAATGCCCAAATTTCAGATGCGAGGTAACAACTGAACATTTAGGTCAATCATTGCTCTTGAAATTCATGCTATTAGTTATGAACCGTTGAGAGGAAGTTCCTAAAGTTCTCTTCCCCAGTCATTTTCATCAATGAAGGCAATCATTAACGTGAAGGACGAAGATGAAAAATGCTTTATGTGGTGTGTTACTAGAGCATTAAATCCAGTAGATCGTGATGCTAAGCAGTTCTCGAAGATTCTAAAAGAAGAAGCAGAAAAACTTAATATGAATGGTATTGAATATCCGGATCTCAAAGATAATAGATAAAGGAAAGCAAACACCCCATACATGGACTCCAAATTTAACAAAAATGGGAAAACGAAATACATTACTTACTTAGGTATTATCAATCTCTTTGGATGAGCTATGAGCAAATCTCTCTAAACACATGGGTTACATGAGTACGAGTGAACTAACCACATGGATAAATCTTTCATGCATACACGAGGTTGATATGAAATACCTAAAGTAATTGGACGATTTACCGATTTAACAATACAGACAGTCTGACCTTTGAGATGGCAGACAAGAGATTTTTACAAAGATATCTTAGTTTTACAAAGATATCTGAGTGTTCTTGGCACGACGTTAAACTGCACCCTTGGGCTCTCTTGAGCAAGGATAGTACCCTAGAAGCTCCCCGTACCAGGGTAATGGTGAAGCTGCTGTTAGCAGGGCAGTGGATGGTTCCTATAGAGGCGCCTACAGTGCAATTGTATTAGCTGCTCCGTGGACCTTACGTTTGGCGGAATCCTGGTCCAACCAGGTAAACGGCAAGGGTAACCCTCCTGAGTATCAGGAACAGCGAGCACAGAAAGACCCTTGGAGTTTTTACTTTGCTTATATTCTACTCCTGACAACACTATTCATGAATCGAAAACCTAAAAGCAACTCATACCGCATCGCTCGTCGCGCAGGTGACCAAGGAGCGCGTCGCACAGTGTGCAACCAGGCTGGCGATGTTAAGCATGCTACTGGAAGAAACCAAAGAACCCAAAGAATGGATCTACGAAAAGGGTACAGGATTGGTACTTGGAATGTTAGAAAGATGAAAGAAACTGGCAGATTCAACAAAGTCTGTAATGAAATGAAAGAAAACAACATTCAAATCCTCGGATTGGCAGAAACCAATTAGAACAACAGAGGCAGTTTCAAAACAATCAACAATAACACAGTGATTTTTTGCTGGGAAAGAAAGTGGATACAGTCACGGTATTGGAATCATTCTCGTGAATGAAATCGTGAACACTATAATCGGTTACAGCCCGGTGAATGGCAGAATAGTCACAGTACGTATAAAGGCGAAACCCCATAACATTAGTATAGTTCAATTCTACGCGCCTACATCCACAGCTACTGAAGAAGAGATTGATTATTTCTACAGTCAGATACAAGAGGCCATCGACAAAATTCCGAATACAGATATGAAGATACTTATGGGAGATGCAAATGCCAAAGTTGGGAAATCGACCACAAAGAGTGAAACACATGGAGAATTTGGACTCGGAGTCAGAAATGATAGAGGAAATGAACTGATTGACTTCTGTAAAATCAACAACCTTGTTATTATCAACACCTGTTTTTAACCTCATCCAAGACGACTTTACACCTGGATATCACCGGACGGAGAAACAGGAAATCAAATAGATTACATCATGATTAACAAAAACTGGAAAGCTTGTGTAAAAAATGTTAAGACCTACCCCGGAGCTGACTGCAACAGCGACCACCAACTTCTTGTGGCGAAATGCAAAGTAAGACTTAAAAAGATACAAAAGCCTCCACCACAGCTAAGGTTTGATACCACCTTGATTGACCATGAGTATACTGTTGAAGTAGAAAATAAATCTGAAGAATTGCTGAGGTCTGAGGAAGAGCAAAGTCCAAATGAAATATGGGAATCAGGAAAGAAGATCATACTGAGAATTGCGAGGGAAAAAATCCCAAAAAAGAAAAAAACAAGATTCTCATGGATTTCTAATGAAATATTGAAAGCAGTAGAAAAAAGAAGGACAATCAAAGCAAGCGGCCTCACCAAACCTGAAGATAGGGTGGCATACAAAGAACAAAATACAGTTGTGCAGAGAAGGATGCAAAAAGACAAACAGCAGGCAATTGATGAACAATGCAAATAATTAGAAGACAAATTGATCACCAAATCTACGAAAGACCTATACAATGTTGTCAAAAATTGGACAAGAAAGTTCAAACTAGCTACTGATGCTGCAAAAAGCGAGATTGGAGTAATGCGTACTGAAGGGCCACAAGTTAAAGAACGATGGAAGACATATTGTAAAAATCTTTACAAGAAATCAAACATCCGACCAGTTGACCAACACGCAAAGGTGGACCAAGAAGATGAACTCTCACCAACATATGCAGAAGCTGAAAAAGCAATTAAAGTGTTGAAGGCGGACAAATCTCCAGGAATAGATTATCTCCCAGCTAAACTTCTAAAGAAACGGGGCAACAATGTCATCCAACATTTCTACAAAATGTGCACAGTGATTTGGAAACAAAAAGAATGGCCATCTGACTGGAAAACATCAATATTTGTCATATGTCCAAAAAAGGCGGCACATTTGAATGGAGCAATAACCAAACTACCGCCTTGATCAGTCACAGTAGTAAAATCATATTAAAAATCATAGCAAATCGGATGCAGAACAAGTTAAGTGCCGAAATAGCAGAGGAACAGGCTGGTTTCAGACCAGGAAAAGGAACTAGAGACCAAATACTCAACCTAAAAATTATACTTGAAAAGAATCGAGAGGTAGGAACAGATGTTTATCTCTGTTTCATCGACTATAGAAAAGCTTTCGACACAGTAGTACAAGAACTGTTCTGGAATGTGATGGCAGATATGGGATTCCCCATACACATAATTCGTCTCATCAGAAATCTATATATCTCCGAGAAAGCAACAATAAGAACAACTCACGGAATGACAGACTTTTTTGAAATTGGCCAAGGTGTTAGGCAAGGATATATATTGTCACCCCATCGTTTTAATATATATGCCGAATAAGTAATGCTAGGGCACTCGAACATCACTCAGCAGGAATCAAAATTGGTGGAAGAACAATCAACAACCTGAGATACGCTGACGATGTAGTTCTGATTGCAAGATCTATGCAAGAACTACAAAACTTAATCAACAAAGAAAAAGCTGCCTGCGAAGCAGCAGGCCTCTTTCTTAACGTCAACAAAACAAAGGTAATAAAAGTAACACAGGCACCAAAAAATGAAAACGGAATTGTGGAGAGAGAGAGAGAGAGAGAGAGAGAGAGAGAGAGAGAGAGAGAGAGAGATCTTAGTTGATGTACTAAGTAAATTTTAAGCAAGTACCGGTAGTTTCTCCTAGAATGATCCATCTGGTATAAAAGCCAGTCATATTAAAATAGTTGTTGGGATGCTCAAGGATGAACCTGGTAGAGTGATTATTGAAGAGTTTGTAAGTCTCACAGTTAAATTGTATTCATACAAGATGTTAGATGGAAATAAAATAAAGAAATGTAAGGGTGTCAAGAAACTTGTGAATAGAAGCATTAAATTTAAGGATTACAAAGAATGCTTGTTCTCAGGTGAAGAACAGTTAAAGGTGTATGCCATCAGAAGTCAGAAGCATGAAGTGTGAACAGAAATCAATTAGGCTACAATGAGTGCTAATGACGACATGAAAGATGGGGTACATACATAACGAGATGGTCATTGGGCAGTAGCGTAGCACTGGCAGCTGTTGTTGCTCATGGGAAAAATCCACAACAAGTCAGCCATTACAAAGTTCCAGACTGAAAGGAAGTAACATTCTTACTTTACTTGTAGAACCTGCCCGAACGTGTCTGAACGTCTTCGGTAGCCTTGTGTTTTTTCAGAAAGAATATACTCAAATAAGTAACCTAAATAAAAGTTACTTATTTATTTGAAAGATTTGCACCATTGTTCATAGTGGGAAAAGGGTTTTGACCGTGTTGTGATTGATATGACATGTTTTATTTTCGCTCCAGAATCAGCATTTCTTATCTACTGTAATGCAGTTCCTTTATTAGGTAATATTACTGTTTTCGTTTGATATCAGGGACAAACACCCGTTGATTCACCTTTGCTTGTAGTTAAGTTAATAAACCCATATGGTTTCGTAGAGATAAGTTGACACATTCAATTAAACTGGAATTTTATTTTTCATATACAGTGTGATCAACGTAAGTTAAAGGGTCAGGTTGTTAGTGAGATAGTAACCTCCCCAGGAGGGCCGTTATGGATTTGAGTTTCGAGCAGTTTTGCGATCCTATATATTTAAACACTTATTTAACCCAAACAGCTCAGAGATGAAGTCGGTTAGCACTACCATTAAGCTCAAAGTGCACAGCCGGTATTTCAGAGGATAGACCTGTACCTTTTTTTAACTAACTTTAAGGAGGATGATCAAAAATTAATCCAGTAAGGTATCATTTCTCCCGTTACACACAGTGGGTGCGCTTTATTTGTTGTCCACGTTCCTCAGACACAAGGTGGTGTACGTATTTGAGGGACGTATGAAAGTTAAATCGAATGATCGAAGGCATAAATGCATTCATTAATAAGTTCTTGTCCAGACAAAGTTAACTGAAAGCTGCAGCTAAGTGAAGAGCTTAAAACTAAGGGGTAGGCTGGGACTATAACCGCCATATCCAAGGAATGTTGGCAAAATTCTCGCATCACAACAAGCCTTTTTACTTTTTAGCTCTTTACTTAGCTGCAGCTTTCAGTCAACTTCGTCTTGACAAGAACTTAATGGAAGCATTTATGTTATTCTTCTGCAGGATGTGGTACGCTGGTGTTATTCCCAAATATGACAGGTATAATAATTGGTTGATCTGAAGGAGAAACTTCGGTACATTGGATGGATTGAAGAAGATGTCCTGTGCAAGGTTGACTTGGAAAATACAAGAAAATAGTGAAAAATGACAAGTTACAATCAAAACAAAATGGTATTGTATAAAAATATTTCTAAATTAAGTGAAAATTTAACGTATGAGAAATCACAAAAGAGAAAGCCATTGGTTTGCGTCAGGAAGGGCATCGGGCCAAGAAATTTCACACTGCCAAATTCAAGTCCCTGTGAAGCGCACCGTCTGAGCCCCAGTTACTGGGGAAAATGACGTTAATACCAAAAAAATAACGTATGAGAAATGGGCCAAAAGAAGTAAAATTATGAGCAATTTGTTTAAAAGTTTATATGAAGGCACAGGGCCCTGTTGTAGTATTGCCTTTAGAAAGATGTGCTCTTGATGCTGCTCTAGAACTTTTATTCGATGAATCAAGTGGTGACGATGGTTTAGCTAATATATTAATTACAATAGATGGTCTCTTTCTGAAAGATGATAATCAGATACAATACATGACTTGATCTGAATTTAAAAAGTATAAGAGGCCTCTTAAAATGAATATTGATACATACATCAATGCCTTCGAAAGGTTGTATAATAATTTGAAAGCATGTAAGATTGAGCTACCTAGTCCAGTTCTTCTGAAATACTGTTACTACTAAGTAAAAATGCAATGAAAAGTGCAAACACCGTCATAGACTTCAAAAATGCTATTACTTCCATGCTTCGTAAGAAAGTTCGACTGACATTAACATCTTCAGAACACTATGCTACTCCCTTAACTGAAAATGTGAGAGTTAACAGAGACTTAAAGGTTCCCGATTGAATTAGTATTCAATGACACTGACATATTGGAGGCTAACTTTAAGGAGTCCGATAAATGGGGAGTATTGGGTATTTGATGAAGTTTACGATGTTGACCAAAAAGTAGTATCCGTTTATTGGGTGTGTACTTCAAAGGAAGGGAAAGTAAAAGTCAGGCTGGTTGCCTTTCGCACAAAATGAATGAATTCGCACAAATTCATCTACTTGTTCTAAAATGAATTTGAGATTATTGCTATGTCAGCTTCTAAAAATTGCAGTTTTAATTCTTTCGATGTTAGGTTTGATTTTTGTTAGGGGCAATTTACTGAATTGTTTTAAAACGAACAAATTGAAACAAGCACTACATGAGTTTGGCATTCAGATAAATGCATCTATGGTTTAAATGAAACTTTTAGATCGTGGTATCTTAAAATTTCAGAAAAACTACAAAAAGTTGAGGTCAAGAAAATTAGGTACAATAAAGGTGTCTTCTATTAGCATAATAGAGGGAAACTGTGAGGTATAATGACAGCTCATGTTGATCAGTTATTTTAGACTGGAGTATCTTAATTCAAAAAGTACATTATCACAAAGTCGACAGACATCTTTAAGAT
>RDPX01000182.1:1351181-1411459 GCA_003991215.1 Morbakka virulenta | reverse complement strand
CTTCCTTGTCCCAAGCTAACTTTGATGTCTTTTGCCTCAAAATGAAATTCACAAAGTACAGTAGTCCTCTTTATTTGAAAATTATCTCCAGTACCTTTCCTTCTATATTGATTTATTATACGTTTCCACTGACGATAAAGCTTAGCATCTTTGGGTAGTGTAAAAAAACCAATGCCAGTTGGATTCATTTTGCTGTCATACGTTCTACTTTTGCAATTTGGCATGCAGCAGTACACTCCCAATCCGCCTTTTTTAATTTGTTTTGGTCTAGAGGCAGACGAACCAGCATAATTTTCTGAACACTCCATTTTTATATTAAGCAATCAATTTCTCATAACACAAGAAACGCCATTTTCTCTTTCAAAGCACTTGCTGGCTGTATGTTTTGATTTTTTCGCAAGTTCCGCCTCGTTTTCATGCAGCGAAAAAAAATCTCGGGAAAGGTGTATTTTACTACGATTTCTAAGATTTATTAACGCATAACGATGTGCCGTTGACCCTATGTGACTGAAAAAAAACTTGACTGGACCGAGTTACTGAGGACCAAGAGTTAAAGGAAGAGAGCGTTATTGTGTCTGAATCAAAGCATCAAAACAATGCCAAGGCATAAAAGAGGCCGTAGTTCAAATGTATACCCCGATTCAAGGTACACCTGTTGCTCTTAACTTCACAACTCATTTACATGCTTTGTGCCTTCTACTTATAAACAAAATAAATTCCTATTTACAATCGATTACATTATTATAACCTTGGGTAAGGGACCACTTGCACTATTAAAACTATTAACATAAAACTATTAAGATGATTATAGGCCTATATTTAAAAATTAACCCAAGTTCGAATACTAGTTGCGGCATCAATTTGACAAATGCATGTAGGATCATCTCTGGAAAGTGGAGGAAGAACAATTGTTGTGGTGAACCGCTCTTTTTAAGTCCAGTAGCTTTGTAATTCTTTTTGTCTTCAGTAAACTGACCCCAATAAACTTATTTACTATTTTATATGAATATAAAACAAACTCTAAGGTATGTTGGTTAAGTGAAAGACCTAGCTGCAAGATAACTGTGACTAAGAATCTTCGACCGAGAAGGGTTTAAGCTTCAATGAAGAACAAAAAACCCGATGATCAGTCTTTAGTGTTATCAGAAATAAAATTCCTTGCTGCATCGGCCATGGAAGTAGCTGTAGAAAAAGGAAAAGGTTGAGACAACCCGATGGTGTGGAAAGACTTCAAGGATTCCAGAAAATTCAGGAAAAATCAGCTTGAAGACTAGAAGTTGAATTTTGTCAAGAAGATTCAGATGAGACGTAGGACGATCTGATCAGAAGTGGAAAAAATCTTGCATATATAGTCGCATTTAAGATTTATGATGGTATAAAATGCCTGAAGAGAGTAATAACAATATAATATACTATTGACAAAAAGTAGGAACCTTTTTGCAAAAGAAGGTTAGAAAACCAACTAAAAGTGTTTAACAAATATTTATCAAGAATTGACATGCTTAGAGAAAATTAAAAAGTCAGGAAAAAGAAAAAAGATCTTATGCAGAAAATATATAAAATCAACAGGGAAGGCCTGGGAGACAACCGGAGAGATAATTTACTAAAAAATTAAGTTAAAGCGGTCAAAATAAAGAGATACAACCAAAGCATATCCAAATTTCAAGGGAACAGGTTATCAAGTAGCTACCGAAGCAAAATCTACCAGCAACTAAACAAAGATCAAGGCTGGGAGGAAGTTAGACCACAAGACCCACAAGACCCACAAGAATTAAAATGCCATGTGGTCCGGTATCGGAAGGAAAGAGGAATAGTACAAGACAAATGAAAAATGGTCCAAGCAATTTTATGAAAAAGTTAAGGAAGCTAGAGAACAAGAGTAGATAACATTACAAAAAACACAATCAAGATCAAGTTGTTGTTAGTTACTGCTGACCACGGAACGTTCTTGATTATGGGCTAAAATCATTTTTATTCTTATTTTCATGTTGTAGCCATATAACTTAGTAGTTGTATTCTTTATATGTTTTCAGAATGGTCTGATGATGTGTGAAATACTCAAAAATATTTATTCGATCGTAGGTTCCTTGACTCCATGTATACATGTAGAGAGAGTTCTCCTGTTTCGTCCCTCGTAAACTTCCTTCTCTAAGATTTACATTGGCATTAGTACCAGTATGCGCTTGCATTCAAACAATTTCTTCTAAATTTGGTCCTTAGCCTCACGTAATCGAGTCACATTGAGTTTTTCTGTACCCATATTTATTATCCTACCCTTAATGGAGCAAGTTGTGTTTCTTACTTAGCTTTAAATCGAAACCTTTTAAACACAAAACAACAGGAACACCTCGCAATAATGACACAAAATTAAATCCACAAATTTGAGCTTATATTTCTACAGAATTTATCTATATTAAATCCTCTTTTCTGTTTTACAAATAAATTAAATTACACTTTTCTAGATTTCCCTCCAAGTGATTGTCAATTTAACCTGATTTGATTTGGTGCAGCTCGTTTATTCCAGCAGTACTTCATCTTTCCACTTAACCCCGGTTTGAAGTTATTGTCTTCTCTGCTACGTGTTTCTCTCCAACACAATCTCATCCTGGACTCGGCTGTATTTATTTGCATCAGCTTAGAAGTTTGTTTTCTTCTTCCTGTTTCTAAGCTGGCAGATTGGTTCTTGGAAATCGATTTGGTATTACATTTCTCTTCCTTTTTACTTCCATTTTTATCCATGTTGTTTGCGGCCGCTCTTCCCTGAAAGTTGAAAAGTGAAAAAAATCAATTTTACCTGTATAAAATGCTTGCAATTATTGAAACGTTTCACTAGCTTTAACAAAAAACATTATTTAAAGTGTATGCACGTAATCACCATAGATGTGTAAGCATGAGTACACAAGAAAATATCTTGACTGCTATTTACTGAAATGGTGATGATAGCATCGATACAAATGCGAAAATTACCATTTACAAAAAATTACCATATGAGTACGGGAGAAAGGTGGTTTCTCTTTATTCCACTGGACACAAAGTACAAAAATCTACTTGGAGATATTGAGGTAATAAGTATTGATAGATGAAATATGAAACATACAGCATAGTTAGACGGTAGAGCTTGACATTAAACTTAAATGCTTTAAGACTTAACGAAACAATGTCTAAGGAAGAAAAATGTGTTCATAGATTTAAATTCTGACTCTAACAAATATTTATCTATATGTTCATACATACATGTACATATATATATATATATATATAAGGATAGAGAGATTGATATATAGCCAGTGGAAAGATAGATAGATGGATAGATAGATAGGTAGATAGATAGATATTAGAAGTGTGGAAAGGTATGATAAATGGATCCAAGTTAATTGTCATTGTTTTCATTTTTCACTTTAATAGAGAGTTTGAGCAAATCTTGACTTACCTTATTCATGGGAGGCTTTCTACAGAGGTTTTCTCGCATCTTGTGACTTTGATCAGTCAATATTCTCTTATCTGCATCAGGAATATCACGCATTTGTCCGTTGTCGTCAAAATCTGGAAACGTAATGATTTCACTAAAATCAACTTCTTCTTCCATCAATTCAATCCAACTTTTCTCACAATTGTATCCTGTTGCAGAAATAGTTTTCTGAACATCCAGCCCTTTGCATGGATCACACCTGTCTGACTTTAGAGTTGGTGTTGCTTTTTTGGCATGATCCTTTGCTGGTATATTTTGATCCTGTTTTACTTTGATAAGGGGTGATTTTGTTGTAACAATCCAAATAATATCAGTTTGTTTGTTATAAATGGAATTGTCTTCACCTTGATTGAAGCTTTTGCGATCATTGAATGCTTTCATTTTGCTCAACGTATCTTCTTCCTCTTTCTTGTTTGCATCAGGAAATATGAGAATCTTGGAATAGTCCACCTCGTCATCCATCATATCTACCCATCTCTTATCAGGATCAAAGGCTCTAATATAAACGGATTGGTATGAATGGAGATGTTGGCATATATCGTGTGGTAGGACATCCGGTGAAATTTTTGTAATAACCTTTTTATTTATGTCAAGCATAACCTGCATGTCCTTCATTCTCCTTTTCAACGTTATAAATCTGCTTTAATAATAAGTAAACGAATTACTGGAAACTACTAATAAAATCAATGTTATCTGATTACCATAAAATCGGCTAACAAATGTCAAGAAAGCTATTGTAATTAAATTTTATCTGATTGTTCATTAATATGACGTCAAATGACTATGACGCCATACATGTCTAACATAAAGTGTAGAGCTCAGGACTCACCTTGGTAGGGGCTTGGACTATAGACCCAAATCATGTCAAGACGTACCCAAAAGGAAGGTCCTTCTCACTGAGAGTCCAAGAGGTAGGATACCTATGTCCTGCATTTTTGGGGTCTTGCGTTCTTTGAAAGAATGTAATGAGTCCACGGTTAACCGGGGATACCCTCAATCAAGGATCAATATGAGTATGTTTAGCATTCTTCAGCTGCCCTTTCGCTGAAATCACAGGCTCTTTTCCCTCGTTGTCCGTTTTGAGTTTTGGGTTCTTACCTGCCTGACTCGAACGTCTTGCTTGCCTGAACACTTAATTTTGCACAAGCAACTGAAATGTTTCGTCAGTGTCTGATGTTACAGAAAATATTTCAAGGATGTAATGAATGTTTTATGGTCAAGGATGTAATGAATGTTTTATATCCGTCTTAATAGAAAGGCAAAAATTGCACACGTTTGCATCGAACTGGAATGGAGCCTATGACTATTTTGACCACTTGCTCTGCCACGAGACCTATTGGCGCTTGTCCTTCACCAGATCATTTTTTGCCACCATACTTTTCCTTAAGGCGCGTCTTTCTTTCCACAAATCCCTATCTTTGTACGTCACATCCGTGTCACAAATTCAGGGCAGAGCCTCCAAAAGCACGACGACTTCCGTCTCAAGGCCAGAGCAACCAATCTCAACATACATGGAGGCCAAGAAAATTGTGAAAATAATTGAATACAAAAAGAGAGGTTTTGGAATCATAGAAAAGTGGATAATATATTTGCACCGAACTGAATTCTAACCAGTCATTGCCACATGGTCTACCTTACTCAGCATTCTCGTTCTGACAGAAAAAATATATAAATCTGGTAACTTTCGGTGTGTAAGGGGCGTGGAGTGCCTGACTTTGGCCTTTGTGCTGAATCAAGGTAGACTAGCCGCCAGGCGAAAAGTGAATTTATAGTAGCCTGTCTACGACCCACTCTCCGGCCAAGCCAACCTCACCTCCCCGCTGTGCACACTGGATAAGAATCCTTGCGACCTAACGAGGCTCTGGGTAGCGGCTGCCGAAAAATAGCCGTCGGACGATGAGTACCCGGTTAGGTGCAATGTGCAGGGCACACCGTTGTGTGGAAACGTCCCGGCATTCATCAATACTCACCCAGGCATGGGTTAAAAATCCCTCACTGTCGTGTGAGATGGCTGTTGGAGGCCGAAAATTAGCCGTACCGCTTACAACTGTACTGTAGAAGAGTACTGGAGCCCTCACTACGTATTTATCCAAGAACACCATGGTTCACAACACTCATCATATGCAACGTAACGACGTAAACGGGAGCCCCATACGTGCAGCTGTCGCGTCCGGCCAGGGACATCGTGGGCGACAGGCGAACCCTGCGCCTGTTGCACATCAAAGGAAGCAGTGGAGAGTTGGTACTTGGAACGTACGAACATTGTTCCAAGCAGGTAAATTAGTCAATGTAGTACAAGAAGTGAATAGATTGAAAGTTGACATCATGGGGTTAAGCGAAGTAAGATGGAGCGGCTGTGATAAATTAAAGTATGATAGAACAAGTTTGATTTATTCAGGTGGAAATAAACATGAAAGAGGTGTGGATTTTCTACTTTCAGAAGAAGCTAGGAAGTGCCTAAGTGGGTATTACGCGAAATCAGATCGTATACTCATGATAAAACTGCAAGGACATCCAATCAATATCAACCTGATACAAATTTATGCACCTACATCAGAAGCTGATGAAGAGGACATAAACAAATTTTATTGTGGCCTCGACGATGTAAGGAAACAATGCAAAAATCATGAAATGAACATAATGATGGGAGACTTCAATGCAAAATTAGGATCAGAAAGATTTGAAGATATCATAGGATTACATGGATTAGGTGAAAGAAATGAAAGAGGAGAAATGCTAGCTGAACGGTGTTTGGAGAACAGCCAGGTAGTGATGAATACTTGGTTTTCTCATCAGAAAAGGCATCTATGGACGTGGAAGTCTCCAGGGGACCTCACCAGGAACCAAATAGATTTCATCACTATCAACAAGAGATTTCGAAATTCTGTAACTCATTCGATAAATCAAGTGGTGACGATGGTTTAGCTAATATATTAATTACAATAAATGGTCTCTTTCTGAAAGATGATAATCAGATACAATACATGATTTGATCTGAATTCAAAAAGTATAAGAGGCCTGTTAAAATGAATATTGATACATACATCAATGACTTCGAAAGGTTGTATAATAATTTGAAAGCATGTAAGATTGAGCTACCTAGTCCAGTTCTTGCTATGCAAATGTGACACAACAGAAAACTAAACTGAATTGTTCAACAATAAATAAACTGGATTGCAAAGAAATAAAGATTCGGTGAAAAGAAACTTGAACCCATGTCAGTATCTTTTGAAAGTAGAGATCATGACAGTAAAATAGCTGCTATGAAAGAAAACCTCCCAATATCTTGATTTACGATTTGAGTACCTGAGCAACAGGTACTCAAGTCATTAATCAGTCAATCGTTTGATGATGATTAACAAGAAAATCATCGGAATTGTCTACAAGGATTAATGTTGTAGGATGATTAAAACGTCATATGTGCAGATCAGTTTTACACTGGGCAACGATGTATCCACAGAAAGATAAAAGTGAAAATGTATGGTAAGACGTGGTAAGAAGGGGAACAACATGTAAATATAACACTGTTTTTAGAGCTGTTAATTATTCATATACTAGCAAATTGCTGGATAGAACCATTGGTTGTGGTGCATTAGACACTGGTTGTACAAAGAGTGTTTGTTCAGACCAGTTGGTGTAAACTTATGTGGATACACTGAATGATTAAGAAAAGCAAACTGGTTTTTTTAAAGGCAGCAGTGCTAAATTCCAGTTTGGTAATGGATTAGTCGTTACTTTGACAAATATAGATATGATTCCTGCTGCAATTGGCTAGCAGAAAATCAATATCAAAATTGGTATAATAGACAATGAAATACTGTTACTACTAAGTAAAAATGCAATGAAAAGTGCAAACACCGTCATAGACTTCAAAAATGCTATTACTTCCATGCTTGGTAAGAAAGTTCGACTGATATTAATATCTTCAGAACACTATGCTACTCCCTTAACTGAAAATGTGAGAGTTAACAGAGACTTAAAGGTTCCCGATTGAATTAGTATTCAATGACACTGACATATTGGAGGCTAACTTTAAGGAGTCCGATAAATGGGGAGTATTGGGTATTTGATGAAGTTTACGATGTTGACCAAAAAGTAGTATCCGTTTATTGGGTGTGTACTTCAAAGGAAGGGAAAGTAAAAGTCAGGCTGGTTGCCTTTCGCACAAAATGAATGAATTCGCACAAATTCATCTACTTGTTCTAAAATGACTTTGAGATTGATTATNAAATTCCTTGAGGCTTTTGAAAAGGGTTTTGAGCATTTTAGTGAGTTTAATCTCAAGCTCAATGAGGCAAAGTGTTCACTTTCAAAATTTCAATTACAGTATTTTGGGCACCTTTTGTGTAAAGAAGGTATTAGACCCATGCCAAAAAAGGTTGATGCTATTCAAAAGTTCTATAGATTTCCAGCATTCTGAGTTTAAAAGCTTCCTTAGTCTGATTCCTCTTTGTAAAAAAAATACTCCTGGTCTTGCATTAAATTTACAATGGTTCTTTGCCTTGTGACAACCTAGAACTGGATGGCATTGGTATGATAAATGTAAGCATCCATTTCAAAGAGCTAAAAATGCTATTGACTAGTACTAAGATTAGGGAACACTATAACCCTGACTTTTCTTTAAATCTAAGGTCTATTGGTAGCCACTATAGACTAGGTGCTTTGATTAGTCATTGATGCCTAATAGCTCTAACAAAATGGCTAGTAGCTTATGCTTCTTACAGAGTTTCTTTCAGTAGAATATGAATATGCCTCACACTACTGGTGACAAACCTCAGCACAGTTATTTCTATGAAGAGCTTGTCCAGACCAGAGTTGGTAAAAAGTGGTACAGTAAAGAATAAGCAGGTTTGTTCAACGGAATTACAGGATAGTGATACCCTCAAACAAAATGTTTTTGAAGTTGTTTGGGTCTATTTGGGTTAAGAAACTTAAGAAGGTAAGACAGATGGTTACCTGGTGTTATTGTTACAGTCAGATGGCCACATATATATTGTAAAGGTGCCTAGTAACACCAACTGTTATGTCACATTGGTCATGTTATTGAAAATCATTCAAAACCATCACTTGCTCAGAAATGACTATTAAACAGTCATACAACAACAAAAAGTTCAACTAAAATAGAGCAGCCAATAGTTAGGGTAGAATCATAAAGTTACCTCTAAAAGTGTCAAGAGCCAAAACTGTTAGAAAAGGGCAAGCTCCAGTAAGAACAGACCATTGCAACCCCCATGGTAGAGCTACAAGCTCAGATAGACCTTTATGCCCATCTAATAAACTAGATAAATAGCAGTCCTATCTCTTTTATATCATTAAAGTTGTATTATTTATGCAACAAGAGAATATTTAGAAGGGTAACATTTGTTATAGTAACATTATGCAACACTATTTTGATGCTGTCACAATTAAGAAAACATAACAAATCAGAAATTCTTATCTAAAAATCTAATAAAAATGTTATACTAATCTGATGCCAAATGTTATTTGGTTGCAAGTATGTATCTGTATAATGTAGGTAGTGAAGGTAGAGATTACATTAGAATCAACTTCATAAGTTGGTTGTAATATAAAAACAAGCTTTTAGTAATTCATACATGTGCCACCTGTGAGTGAACTCTCTGACCAATTAGCTTTTGCAGCAAACCCATTTTTTATATTGTTTATATGCCCCAAAAGGCTGAAAGAAAACTAGTTTTTTGTAACTTATGGTCCAGATTTTTAGAGTTATAATTGTACCAATATTCTGCAAAAAAAAGACAGACAAAAATACTTATAATAAATTTCCTATAATAAGTCAATACAGAAGTTGGCTTCTCCAATATTACACGACCCAGACTAACATTAGCTTTAAATTTTGGAAGCACTTGCTTTAGAAATCTGGAGTTTTACATTGGAGGGCTTATTTTTTCAGAGACTCATATTCCATATTCTATGGTGTTATAATCAGGAGACATACTGATACAAATGATAGCACTAACTACACCAATACTATCAAATTTCTTTTTGTATGAAGAAGGAGTCATACAAACTAATAATTAATATGAAACCATGCTGTATTATACACATATTCTACAAAATTAATAATAAGTAGTACATATACCGATAAAAACGTTCTGTAAAGTGATTCATACATTCAAATGCAACCAAAACATATGTTTGTGAATACGTATCTTTATACACACACAAAGAAAACCAGGCCATACTTAAGCACATAAACATTATTGATTATGGTAATATGTCAAAGATTATTTTTGACACATGGTACTATTTGTCCTATCCAGAAAGACCAAAATCAGAATAGTTGAAACTATGATATTTCCTATAGCCATATATGGGTGTGAAAGTTGGACGGTCGAAAAATTAGATATAATGCGAATAGATGTCTTTGGATTGTGGTGTTTGAGGAGAGTTTTGAAGATCTCTTGGACGGCTAGAGAAACAAATGCATCAGTGATCGAGAGAGTAGCACATAAAGTAAATTTAGAAGCACGTATAGCAAAACAAAAGCTATGATACTTTGGGCATGTGATAAGAAAGGAAAACAGTTTAGAGAATGATCTAATGTTGTCTATGTGTGAAGGGAGAGGACGAAAAGAAAGACAGGGACAAAGATGGATGGATGACGTGAAGGCATTGACAGGCAAGATCCTGGCGACCTTAAAGGAGGTGGAATCAGATTGTGCATGATGTTACCAAGAGACTTCATCGACTCGACGGAACTTGATGATGATGATGACTATGTGTAAAATATTTGAGTTTCTAATTAGGAACTTATCGATCCTGGTCTCGTGTATCCCTCTAATTGTAACAACCTATTTCCTGAACCACTTAGCCAAACAGTAAATTACTGCTTTGAAAAACAGCCTCTTTAATTTATGTACAACCAATTCAGTAAACAAATACTCCAATGGTTCTCTTATTAGATGACGTGTCCTTTTTTAAATATGGGTTACAGACAGTATCTTGTAATGATTTACAGCAACAAACTGCCTCAGTGTGTCTATATTTTCCTTTGTTGTCCCATCATTTAGAAAATTATTTCTCGACTGTCAACTTGCAATTATCGTTGTTCTCTACTTTAACGTCCCAAAATTAGCTTACTTTTTAAATTCAAGCACTGAAACCCCCAACTGCAATTTCTTGTGGTGGTACATTCCATCAACTCCAGGAACTTTATTTCCTCGCAACTTTTCTCTGTTTTGTTCTACAATACTCTCAAGTTTTTCAAATGAAATCCCCCATGACTTCAGATCAGAATCCAGTATAAAATACCTGGTCTTGGTTTGAAGGTCGTGTGCTACAACTAAAATGTATTCACCAATGCTAAACATACGACGCATTACCAAATGATCTTCTTTATCTTCCAAGTAACCCTTTTCACGCCAATCGTTAAATGCAATATCCTCGACAAAAATTTGGTAGATATGAAACCTTGAAGATTCCAAGAGGGAGGGAGGCAACTCTGCACACCCAAATCGTGCTGGTGGTCGCCCATAGCTCAAAAAAGGCATACTTAAGTCAGAAAATGGTTAGTGAATTATGTTGACTAACTTTTAAATTTCATATAAAGTGTAAAATTTGAACCAAACGTATGGAAATGTTCATTTTTCGAGAGGCAACACAACATGAAATGGACCAAACATTGTTTTCAAAAACTCAGAATGAGGTTGTTACCCTGTGACCAGGAAACAGACCACAGTGAAAATGAGGTCGAAGATTCAGTCCCAGAATAAATCTTGTCGAGTTCACTTTTAATACACCTTTCCCGAGATTTTCTTCTGCTGCGTGAAAAGGAGGCTGAACTTGCGAAAAAAAAATAAATCAAAATAAACTATTTCAGCATAGAGGACGCACAGAATCTTATAAAGTTACTGCTGAAAAATGTTGATGAGAAAATCAATATTGTTGTTATGAAAGAAGAAAAGAAATTGAAGTNTCATCGACTCGACGGAACTTGATGATGATGATGACTTTGTGTAAAATATTTGAGTTTCTAATTAGGAACTTATCGATCCTGGTCTCGTGTATCCCTCTAATTGTAACAACCTTTTTCCTGAACCACTTAGCCAAACAGTAAATTTTACTGCTTTGAAAAACAGCCTCTTTAATTTCTGTACAACCAATTCAGTAAACAAATACTCCAATGGTTCTCTTATTAGATGACGTGTCCTTTTTTAAATATGGGTTACAGACAGTATCTTGTAATGATTTACAGCAACAAACTGCCTCAGTGTGTCTATATTTTCCTTTGTTGTCCCATCATTTAGAAAATTATTTCTCGACTGTCAACTTGCAATTATCGTTGTTCTCTACTTTAACGTCCCAAAATTAGCTTACTTTTTAAATTCAAGCACTGAAACCCCCAACTGCAATTTCTTGTGGTGGTACATTCCATCAACTCCAGGAACTTTATTTCCTCGCAACTTTTCTCTGTTTTGTTCTACAATACTCTCAAGTTTTTCAAATGAAATCCCCCATGACTTCAGATCAGAATCCAGTATAAAATACCTGGTCTTGGTTTGAAGGTCGTGTGCTACAACTAAAATGTATTCACCAATGCTAAACATACGACGCATTACCAAATGATCTTCTTTATCTTCCAAGTAACCCTTTTCACGCCAATCGTTAAATGCAATATCCTCGACAAAAATTTGGTAGATATGAAACCTTGAAGATTCCAAGAGGGAGGGAGGCAACTCTGCACACCCAAATCGTGCTGGTGGTCGCCCATAGCTCAAACAAAGCATACTTAAGTCAGAAAATGGTTGGTGAATTATGTTGACTAACTTTTAAATTTCATATAAAGTGTAAAATTTCAACCAAACGTATGGAAATGTTCATTTTTCGAGAGGCAACACAACATGAAATGGACCAAACATTGTTTTCAAAAACTCAGAATGAGGTTGTTACCCTGTGACCGAGAAACAGACCACAATGAAAATGAGGTCGGAGATTCAGTCCCAGAATAAATCGTGTCTAATTTGCGTAACGGATATGAGTTTACCTGTAATTTTACTACGATTTCTGAGATTTGTTAACGCATAACGATGTTCTATTGACCCTATGTGACAGAAGAAAACCTTGACTGGACCGAGTTACTGAGGACCAAGAGTTAAAGGAAGAGAGCGTTATTGTGTCTGAATCAAAGCATCAAAACAATGCCCAGGCATAAAAGAGGCCGTAGTTCAAATGTATACCCCGATACAAGGTACACCTGTTCCTCTTAACTTCACAACTCATTTACATGCTTTGTGCCTTCTACTTATAAACAAAATAAATTCCTATTTACAATCGATTACATTATTATAACTTTGGGTAAGGGACCACTTACACTATTAAAACTATTAAGATAAAACTATTAAGATGATTATAGGCCTATATTTAAAAATTAACCCTAGTTCGAATACTAGTTGCGGCATCAATTTGACAAATGCATGTAGAATCAGCTCTGAAAAGTGTCGAAGTGAAGGAAGAACAATTGTTGTGGTGAAAACAAATACAGAACTTTTGTGAGTCTCGTCGCTCTTTTTAAGTCCAGTAGCTTTGTAATTCTTTTTGTCTTCAGTAAACTGACCCCAATAAGCTTGTATACTATTTCATACGAATATAAAACAAACTCCAATGATAAGGAGCTACGGTAATGGTAAGGCATGTAGGTTAAGTGAAAGATCCAGTTGCAAGATAACTGTTACTAAGAATCTTCGACCTTGAATGGTCTAAGCTTCAATGAACAACAAATAACACGATGATCAGTCTTCATTGGTGGTATAAGAAATGAAACCCCTTGCTGCATCGGCCATGGAAGTAGCTGTAGAAAAAGGAAAACGTTGAGACAACGCGATGGAATGATTTCAAGGATTCTAGAAAATTCAGGGATTATTAGCTCCGAGACTAGAAGTTGAATTTTGTCAAGAAGATTCAGATGAGAGGTAGGACGATCTGATCAGAAGTGGAAAAAATATTTCATATATAGTCACATTGAAGATTTATGATGGAACGAAATACGCGATAGAGAGTAATACAATATAATATACTATTGACAAAAAGTAGGAACCTTTTTGCAAAAGAAGGTTAGAAATCCAACTAAAAGTGTTTAACAAATATTTATCAAGAATTGACATGCTTACAGAAAAGTAAAAAGTGAGGAAAAAGAATAAAGATCTAATGCAGAAAATATATAAAATCAAACGGAAAAGCCTGCGGGACAACCGGAGAGATAATTTACAAAAAAATTAAAGTTAAAGTGGTCAAAATAAAGAGATACAACCAAAGAATATCCAGTAGCTACCGAAGAAAAATCTACCAGCAACTAAAAAAAGATCAAGGCTGGGAGGAAGTTAGACCACAAGACCCACAAGACCCACAAGAATAAAAACGCCATGTGGTCCGGTATCGGAAGGAAAGAGGAAAAGTACAAGACAAATGAAAAATGGTCCAAGCAATTTTATGAAAAAGTTAAGGAAGCTAGAGAACAACAGTAGATAACATTACAAAAAACACAATCAAGGTCAAGTTGTTGTTAGTTACTGCTGACCACGGAACGTTCTTGATTATGGGCTAAAATCATTTTTATTCTTATTTTCATGTTGTAGCCATATAACTTAGTAGTTGTATTCTTTATATGTTTTCAGAATGGTCTGATGATGTGTGAAATACTCAAAAATATTTATTCGATCGTAGGTTCCTTGACTCCATGTATACATGTAGAGAGAGTTCTCCTGTTTCGTCTCTCGTAAACTTCCTTCTCTAAGATTTACATTGGCATTAGTACCAGTATGCGCTTGCATTCAAAGAATTTCTTCTAAATTTGGTGCTTAGCCTCACGTAATTGAGTCACATTGAGCCAATATGTGCTGTGTTTTTCTGTACCCATATTTATTATCCTACCCTTAATGGAGCAAGTTGTGTTTCTTACTTAGCTTTAAATCGAAACCTTTTAAACACAAAACAACAGGAACACCTTCGCAATAATGACACAAAACTAAATCCACAAATTTGAGCTTATATTTCTACAGAATTTATCTATATTAAATCCTCTTTTCTGTTTTACAAATAAATTAAATTGCACTTTTCTAGATTTCCTTCCAATTGATTGTCAATTTAACCTAATTTAATTTGGTGCAGCTCGTTTATTCCAGCAGTACTTCATCTTTCCACTTAACCCCGGTTTGAAGTTATTGTCTTCTCTGCTACGTGTTTCTCTCCAACACAATCTCATCCTGGACTCGGCTGTATTTATTGGCATCAGCTTAGAAGTTTGTTTTCCTCTTCCTATGTCTAAGCTGGCAGATTGGTTCTTGGAAATCGATTTGGTATTAAATTTCTCTTTCCTTTTACTTCCATTTTTATCCTTGTTGTTTGCGGCCGCTCTTCCCTGAAAGTTGAAAAGTGAAAAACATCAGTTTTACCTATATAAAATGCTTGCAATTATTGAAAGATTTCACTAACAAAAAACATTATTTAAAGTGTATGCACGTAATCACCATAGATGTGTAAGCATGAGTACACAAGAAAATATCTTGTCTGCTATTTACTGAAAAGGTGATGATAGCATCGATGCAAATGCGAGAATTACCATTTACAAAAAATTATCATATGAGTACGGGAGAAAGGTGGTTTCTCTTTATTCCACTGGACACAAAGTACAAAAATCTACTTGGAGATATTGAGGTAATACGTATTGATAGATGAAATATGAAACATACAGCATAGTTAGACGGTAGATCTTGACATTAAACTTAAATGCTTTAAGACTTAACGAAACAATGTCTAAGGAAGAAAAATGTGTTCATAGATTTAAATTCTGACTCTAACAAATATTTATCTATATGTTCATACATACATGTACATATATATATATATATGTATATATATATATATATAAGGATAGAGAGATTGATATATAGCCAGTGGAAAGATAGATAGATGAACAGATAGATAGATAGATAGATGGATATATAGGTAGGTAGATATTAGAAGCATGGAAAGGTATGATAAATGGATCCAAGTTAATTGTCATTGTTTTCATTTTTCACTTTAATAGAGTGTTTGAGCAAATCTTGACTTACCTTATTCATGGGAGGCTTTCTACAGAGGTTTTCTCGCATCTTGTGACTTTGATCAGTCAATATTCTCTTATCTGCATCAGGAATATCACGCATTTGTCCGTTGTCGTCAAAATCTGGAAACGTAATGATTTCACTAAAATCAACTTCTTCTTCCATCAATTCAATCCAACTTTTCTCACAATTGTATCCTGTTGCAGAAATATTTTTCTGAATATCCAGCTCTTTGCATGGATCACACCTGTCTGGCTTTAGAGTTGGTGTTGCTTTTTTGGCGTGATCCTTTGCTGGTATATTTTGATCCTCTTTTACTTTGATAAGGGGTGATTTTGTTGTAACGATCCAAATAATATCAGTTTGTTTGTTATAAATGGAATTGTCTTCACCTTGATTGAAGCTTTTGCGATCATTGAATGCTTTCATTTTGCTCAACGTATCTTCTTCCTCTTTCTTGTTTGCATCAGGAAATATGAGAATCTCGGAAAAGTCCACCTCGTCATCCATCATATCTACCCATCTCTTATCAGGATCAAAGGCTCTAATATAAACGGATTGGTATGAATGGAGATGTTGGCATATATCGTGTGGTAGGACATCCGGTGGAATTTTTGTAATACCCTTTTTATTGATGTCAAGCATAACCTGCATGTCCTTCATTCTCCTTTTCAACGTTATAAATCTGCTTTAATAAGTAAACGAATTACTGGAAACTACTAATAAAATCAATGTTATCTGATTACCATAAAATCGGCTAACAAATGTCAAGAAGGCTATTGTAATTAAATTTTATCTGATTGTTCATTAATATGACGTCAAATGACTATGACGCCATATATGTTTAACATTAAGTGTAGAGCTCAGGACTCACCTTGGTAGGGGCTTGGACTATAGACCCAAATCATGTCAAGACGTACCCAAGAGGAAGGTCCTTCTCACTGAGAGTCCAAAAGGTAGGATACCTATGTCTTGCATTTTCTAGTGTCTTGCGTTCTTTCTATCCCACTTTCCTTTGATCTTTAAAGGATATGTACTTCTTGCTATCATTACCACATGCTGTAGTGACTCATATCTTTGCTTAGTCATTGCATATTTGACTGTGTGCATGTCGCAAAAATGGGAGTCCCCTTACGTAATTCACACTGTGCATCCCAGGCGGCGATTCCCTGATTTATTTACTTTTGTAAACAGTACATTAATTTTATACTATAGTAAGTTTATTTTGCCCTAATATGGCCTGTTTGTGATTATTCATCATAGTTTCCTTTTATGTATTAAGCTATTTTTATCCTTCTTGTAAATACTATATAACGAGCTACGTAAAATTCTCCAGTTAGTCGGAGTTTAGGGTAGGATTTGATGTGAATATAAATTACTTACAAAAAGCCAAACACAGCCATTCTCTCTGGAGTCAACCTCAAAGATTTGTTCTTTGGTAAGATATATTTCTTTTTCGTATTAGTAATTAAAGAATTTTCTTCATTACTAAAATGCTACCATGGCTATCATTGCCACATTCTCTACCACCTGAGGCATACACGACTGTGTTTGTTGATTTACGATAAACCACAGTGCTAAACGTTCTTCATTTACCAAACACCCGAAATCAGTGAAGCAAGAAACGCAACCTATTTATTCTGTTGGGTTTCGAAAGGATACTAGGTATTTCTAAGATAATAAAAAATTACTCAGCATTCTCGTTCTGACAGAGAAAATATATAAATCTGGTAACTTTCTTGGCAGAGAACACTTGCTTGACTTTTAGAAAGTTTTAGAAAGAAAATTTATTTTGTCATTATTCTTTCCATATCAGCGATCTAGATGGCAAGATGGATCTTAATGTGGGAATAAGAACGTAGTTGTGAAGGGTAGTCCTACTATTCAACATCTGATGTTCTGCCTGGGGACCACAGATCAGTTTCTCATGGCTTAATAACTTCTTTCCACGTGTAACGCTATTTTAGCTAGTAATAACTTACTACTTATTTACTTACTTACTTCCATCGCACCTCCTGACACGTTGGACGACGACCAAATCTTTACAGTTTTCTCTGTCCTGTTCCCTTCTAAGTCGTGTTATGTGGAACCCTGATTGCCTAGCAGTGTTACCCTCTTTCATTCGCCTGCATTCCGAGTATTACAGAAAGGTTAGGTTTAATTACACATCCCTTGTATGTTCGCAGTTTTGTGTTTCTGCGGTATTGTGCCGATCTCTAGAGATCTTCCATACGTATGAAGGTTGGCATTGCCTTGTTCAGTCGACTTTGATTATCACTGGTGGGTCCGCAATTGCTTGGAATTATACTATCTAGATAGGTAAAGTAATCTCTGTGTTTAGTTTCATGGTTGCTAATCATAATGGGTTGTGGATTGGTTACATTAAGTCATAATTGCTCTTTTCTTCTGGCTATTACTGAGGTCACCTTGCTTCCCATACTTGCAAAGAAGTTCAGTTTAACCCTACAAATAATTTGCTGGCATAAGATGTACCAGAGGGTTTGCATGTGCACACTGTCAAAAACCTTTTTAAATCAATGAAATCGACGTACAGCTTTGTCGGTCGTTCTGTGCACTGTTCGACTTTTTTTGAACTGCTAAGATCTGGTCTATGTAACTCCTGCCTCGATCGGAGCTTACCTGTTCTTGCTGAAGAAAGTCATTAACAGCACCTATCAGTCTGCGTATATTGATATTTGCAAGACGTTTGGTAGAAGTTGGGGGCCTCTTTCTTTAGAATTTTTACTATCTTGCCTCGCTTCTATTCGTCTGGAATTGTTTTTCCTGCCCATATACAAAAAAAAGGGTTCAAGGATGTTTGCTGCAAGCAAGGTGTTAACTTTGAATAGCTGGGCACTGAGCTTATCCGGCCAAAGTGACTTGTTGTTATTATTATTATTATTATCAAACATATTTTTACAGGTTAACTTTTTCAGAAAATACATTCTGCTATCAATAAAGGACCTGTCTAAAAGAAAAGGATAAAAATATAAATCAAAATCCTAGTGAGATAAGTAGTCTAAAATTTATAGTTCTTTACAACACGTTTAAATATAATAAAAGATTGTTCATTTCGCATATGTTCGGGTAATGAATTGAAAACTAATGCTCCCTGCGTATTGAAGGATCGTCTTCCTGCTTCGTTTTTCGATTTCGGTATAATAAGTCTATTTCCATTTCCACGTGTGGAGATATTATGCTGGAAAATATCGAATTTGATTACATCATTTTTCTTCAGCTGATGTATGTGTTTGAAGACTTCAACTGCTGATCTTTGTTTGATCTTGTTTGTGATTGTATTTTGAAGCCTGGTCTTTATAGTTTTATATGCTTTGGTTTCAAGGTTTGTGAATTTTTGGTTAACACCGGCAAGTCCGAGGTAAACAGGAGAACAATATAACATCATAGGTGCAATCATTGAGTTGTAAATTATGTTTGCCGTTGCAGAAGTGATGTTTACCCTGACTCTTTTCAACATGTTTATTCGTTGTAATAATTTTTTTGAGACTTTGCTCAGTTGTTCTGAAAAGCTCATATGTTGGTCAAAAGTGACTCCGAGGTATTCGTACTGATTTACACTGTTGATATTCTCACCGTTTATACTGACTTCTGTCGATGGTTGGGTCCGAAGTTTTTGTGCGGTCCCAAACAGCACTGTCTCCGTCTTTCCAGGTTTTAAATTCACAATCAAATCATTTTTCTTAAACCAAAAGAAGAGTGACTCTCCATCGCGAGATAGTGTTTCTGTTACACTTTTGCTGCTTGGACTCGAGTATAAAAGCACTGTATCATCAGCGTACATCAGCATTGTGCATTTCTCAAGGCATTGATGTGCATCGTTTATTAGGAGAATAAACAAGAGTGGACCCAGGATTGATCCTTGGGGCACTCCTGTGTTAATTGGTTTTAGTTTGGAGGTAGTGTTTTCGAAGTTGACATACTGCTTTCTGTTAAAGAGGTAATCTGAAAACCAAGTTAGCTCGATATCAGTTATGCCGTAGGATGGAAGTTTGCTGAGTAAGCAAGCGTGGCTGACTGTGTCAAAGGCTTTTCGTAAATCGACAAACATGGCTCCGGTACAGTTTTTTTGGTTCATGTTTTTTCGGATATAATCGTGGACATATATAACTGCATCCTGAGTGCATTTACTTTTTCGAAAGCCATATTGGTGCTTGAAAAGTCTATTTTGAGATTCAAGGTAGGTTGTTAGTTGTTCACACACGACCTTTTCTACTATTTTGGATATGCTGTTCAGTACAGATATTGGTCGGTAGTTATCGAAAAACGTACTTTCTCCTGATTTAAAAATCGGCGTAACCTTTGCTATTTTTTCTAAAGTAGGGAAAACTCCGAGCTGAAGACTTAGGTTTACGAGATGGCATAAGGGTATGGACAGTTCTTTTGCAGCATCACGTAACATTCGAGGTGGGATCTGGTCTGGACCACTTGCCTTGGAAATTTTTAGGTTCATTAGCATTGTCTCAACTTTAGGAGGAGTCACGGTTTTGAACTTGAATTTTCCCCCTAGGAGAGGACTTTTCCTAAGGTTTTCGTTCTCAAACGGTTTCCATATGCGGTTTTCAAGAGAGAGAACACGTTGTTGGAGGCTAGATCCTATTGTCGAGAAGAAGGTACAGAATGAGTCGGCAATAAGAGACTTCTCGCTTACTATCTTTTCATCGACTTTCATCGTTTTGGGCATTTCCAAACATTTCCTTTCAGTTGGGAAGATCTTTTTGATACAACGCCAAAAGTCGCTTGGTTTGTGTTCATTTTCAGCAAGAATGTTTTGACAATAGTTAGATTTTCCTTGACGGATGCTTTGTGTCACTCTGTTACGAAGTTTGCGGTACTGACTCCAGTCTGCGTCATCATTTGTATGTCTTGCTCTTTTTAGGTAATAGTCTCTTTCGTGCATTTGGTTTTTAATTTTTGATGTAAGCCAAGGGGCGGGTTTTCCTCTTACTATTTTCTCTTTCTGTGGTGCGTGTTTATTTATAATTTTTATGAGAGTATCTTTGAATATCTTCCATTTGCAGTTAAAGTCGCTATTTGATAGTATTTCTCTCCAATTTACAGAATTAATGTCATTTTTGTATACATCTGGTTGGTAGTTGGTATAGATCCTTGATATTGTTTTACGGGGTTGAAACTTTTGAGAGTGCATTTTCCTGTTGATACCAATAATGTCATGATCGCTAATTGCAGATGGTACTACGATTGTTTCAGCAATTTTTCTCTTATTGTTTGAGTAAAAAACATCGATTAGAGTTTTTGAATGGCGTGTAATCCTTGTTGGTTGCTTGATTAATTGTTTTAGCGCATTGGCTTTGAAAATACTTTTAATTTCTTTGTGGTTGTTTGCTGTTGAGTAATCACAGTTTAAGTCCCCAGCTAATACCATTTCTTTGTTTTCGAGTGTTGCAGATTCAATCATTTTTTCTAACTTTGGGACGAAGTCACGGTCGATATGACTCGAGCTGTCAGGGGGGCGGTATATGAAGGAGATTAGTATAGAGTTCGTGTTTTTGACTATAAGTTCGATCCAAATCGCTTCAATTCCTTTGATTTCCAAGTCTTTTCTACGTTCATAGTTTATATCAGTTCTCAGGTAACAGATGACACCACCATGGCTACCAGTTTTTCTGTCTAGTCTTTCGATACGATACCCGTCTACAGATATCTCTGCCTCCGTAACAGAGCTGTTAAGATGACTTTCTGTGAAACCAAAACATTGAATATTCTTGTCTTGTAAAAGAATTCTCACCGAGTCAATTTTCTTATATATTCCATTTATGTTTTGATGTAATATTTTAAATCCGCGTTTATGAGAAAACAAATTCAGAGTTGGCCCAGGTTGCGACTCTATATCACCAGCTAGAAGTAGCAACAAGACCAAAATATTTTTCGGTGTGTGTCTTGTCGATTTTAGAAAGTTTTTACTATTTAGCCATAAGCTTGAACATAAATGAGTTTCATAGCCAGTGAAATATATCTCCTTTACGTTGAAGGTAATACTTATTCCATCAGGTGTAATAAAAGTTGCTTTCTTTACGTGAAAAATCGAAATACTTACAAGAGCGAACAAAAACACATCCACAATCCTTGCCACCATCATGTCAAGTTCTTTAAAAAGATAATAAACTGTTGTAATTTTTGCTTTAGAGGGGACACTAACCTTGACTTCTAGGTCATCTTCTGCTGGTTAAATGCCATCATCTTCCTCTGTTGATGGCCTGTTAAGTATTTCCTTGAAGTGTTTTAAATATATCTGCTCCTGTTCCTTCTCAGTAGTAAGTAGACTGCCAGTCTTGCCCTTGTTGATAGTTGTATTGTTTGTTGTATACCAATTGCATATCTTTTTTGTGATCTTGTGTACAATCTCCATCTGATTCTGGTTTTGTGTCATTGTTTTCTCTGTGTCTCCTCTGATATGCCATCCCGGAATTCCCTCTTGTCTTTTCTGACAGCCTATTTCACTTTGCAGTTGGTGTCACGTTATTCCTGCTGGACATTGTCCCTCAACCTTGCTAACTTTTCCTCAGAGAGTTTTTTCCTTTTTATCCACCTTTTCTCAATCTCTTTTCATATCAGATCTTTTCATCCATTTCTTCCTGATACAACGTTTTCTATATATAGGGTCATGCACACTTATCTTTGAGTACTCGTTTACAGCATTTTAGGGGTTCCCGTTAAACACACGCTCTGTTTCAGGTTGTGCTCTATGAAGTTTCTTGAGTATTTGAAGCCCCTTCTTTACTTGTAAAAAGAACAGCTTCAGAACCTCTCGCTGTTTCAGGTTCTTTGTTTCAAACCTTTGTAGTCTATTAAGCTGATTGCCTTTCTTCCTCTCTTTGAATATTAGAACAGCCAACACTAGATGCCAGTTGCTCATCACACCAGCTCCTGGCCAAACACACACATCGTTTAGTGATGATTCGCTGTTGGTTTTTATGCCACTCCCAAACCTACCCATCATGCTGTCATTTTGGGTCTTGTCACTACCCTCCTTAGTAATATTCGTCCATTACCATAGTAAGATCTTGATGAATTATACAGTTTGACTCTGAATGAAATTGTTGGTAGAGAAGGCCAGCTTCGTCGCTATCACATATTGACATAAAACATTTCTGCAACCAAACTAAATATGTCCAAGCTCAATAACTTCTCTCAAACTTTGGAACTTTGGTTTATTGTCAGTTATGATAGTTTCATGGTACCTGACATTAGTTTAAAACCTATGAAATTTTCACTAACCAATATAGAACCCTTGCTTTTGTAAAGTGAGAACAACTAGCTAACCCTCCATGACAATAACAGCTTGATATGTTCGACGGATTGAATCCGTTCAACACACGTTCTAAATTGTAATCGTTACAAGGTAGAATGACATGCCTCATCGTCATTCTTTCTTGTAGAATGGTTTCTGATTTTCTCAGACGTTATATTTACCACACCTTCTTTTGTGCTGGATTCATCTTGAAGCCCTTTCATTGGGTAAGTCGTGATCAGCAATTCAAGTGTTTCTTCCATGTAAATAGAATCAATGTTTCGTCTGTCAATGTGTTGCGTTGAACATAAATGATGTAGATGGAATCTGCGACATGTCTTTGGCCTCTCTTCCTTGGGTGAGTTAAGTTTGAAACATGTGCTTGACCGTCCTTAATGTTCAACTATTTGTAGAATTGTGCTTATCTTTTCTCTTTTGTTTTACACCTGTTTTTCATTATTTTTTATCTTTCTCCATCCTGTTTACTACAAGGGCTTCTCCATTGTTGAAGCCCTCTTTTTTAGTTTTGATTTTTTCATGTACTTGTTGATCCAAACACCAAGTTCCTTTCTTTATATATTTATCCCCAGTTGATTTACCTTTCTCTCTCCTTGCCTTTCCTAATACTAAACATGACTATATCAAAATTGTCTGCTATGATGTATGCTACCTAAGATAAAAACTTGGTCCTATGTTTATCCTTCTGCATACTTTCACCATTTGATCTTCTTATCTCTTGGGTTTTCTTTATTCTTTTAAGATTTTCTTACTTTCATTTCTACAGCGAATGGGCAATGTTGAGTATCAACTGATCCTCTGGGTAGCACTTTGTAGAGCGTTACAAATTTTATGTTATCCAGGTATATATTGAATTGCTCTATTTTGCAAGTGGGTTCTGTTTACCATAGGTGAAATTTCCATGACATTTTTCAATGCCTCTCGAAACATATTCAATTCACCCAGTAGTATCGTTACTTCATCTTTCTCTATCCGAAAATGATTAAAATGCTTTACTATGTTCTCTGGAATTCATTTCTCCCTTTCTTTGTGCATCAAGCTTGTAATACCTAAAGGAAATCCACATTTATTTTTCTCTATGCCACTACCAATTGTAATTTCATCAGTCTATCTGACTTAGTTGACTTGTAGACTTTCTTCTAAGAGGTTCTAGTGTAAGATGATAGCAACCCAATTCTTGGTATTAGTTCCATCACTGTACAACAATCTGAACCCATCTCCCAACAAGCCAGCTTTTATATCCTTTCACTTGTTCTTTGAACTCCAGAAATATTTGTTTTATTTCTTTCAACATCATTTCCACTTCTCTTCTGCATACAGTTACAATTCCAACACTGAATGTTAGAATTTGCAATCTTTGTGACTGCTGTGACGGTCCTATTCATCCACGCACACGAGGCACTATTTACTTTTCTGTATTGGTTACAGATGGTGTCCTGGCATTGTTAACCATTCTCTGTAGTGCGCTTCCTAGGATTTTAACGGCTTGTTTGCTATACACGCCCACTCGCATCATTAATCTGAGATTAGGACCAGGTGCATGAACCAGACTTATATAGTTACTTGTATTTACACTGACAAAAATATTAGGCTTTATCTAGTAACTACAAACTCATTACACGTGTTACCCCCTTTACAAAGAAGTGAAAAAGAGATTGATAAACGGACAGTTAAGAAGAGAGGCTGTGGTTAATCAAGAGCACTTTTACTTGATGCAACAAAAATTCTAATCGTATCCTGCACTCAAGCTTCATAAGCCAGAAAAGTACCTGAAACGAGAAAGTGAGCTACACTGTGTTCTATTTGTTTCTTAATGCCATACGACATGCAACTGCAAAAAAACTTGGTATTTTATGAGATTATTTGAACAAAGTACGGCAGTTACGTGTAGAACATTACGTGTACAGTGGTTTAATCTACATTTGAAAAAAGGAACCATTTAAAATGAAGATTGATCAATTTTAGTGTTGAGTTTTAAAGTGCATTAGTACTTGCTGTGATCATAGACATCTAACTCAGACCATCAGGAAGAAAATGTCAGAAGTCGAAATATTTGCAGATGATCTAGTACTTGTGAATAAAAGTAAAAGAAGTCCAGTTGGACTAAGACAGAGATTTTTACATCAACCAATATAGATTCTATCACCAATAAAGATCCATGGTCAATATGCGAATTATACTGCATTCACATTCCTCGGACCAACAATTCAACCTTGGTGAAAGAACAGTTGCAAAGAGAGCAATGTAAAAAGTGTAACCCGAAGAATACCACTGGCCATCATGGAGCAAATGTATTGAAAAATGATGAAAGCAGCATTGCTTTATGGGATGGAGACAGTACCTTTTACAGTAGAAATGGTTAAGTTACAGTTATATATAGCGGAGATGCTCATATTTTGCTGCAGAATCAGATATGATAAGAAATTAATTATCCTCCCGTCTGACAATAGTTATGAAATTGACAACTTTAATGGCCAAATTATAGTTCAATACCCTTTTGAAAATCTTCTTGTATAACGTAGTTTACATTACATCTCTTTTCGAACCACCAAAACATAAATACCAAAATCACAGTCAAGAATCATAATACAGTATAAATAGAGTTTCTGGGTACAAATCCTTTGAAATGGAACGGGCCAAAAATAGGGTTTTTTAGCACACAATCATTAAAATACACTAAGAAGGTCATCGTGAATGAATGTAAAATAGAGAAGAGCTGGAGAGGCAAAGGGTAGGTCTGGAAAAATAACTGACAAAACTAGGAGAAAAAGTCCAAAAAACATAACGCTTGCAGACGATCTACTACTGGTGAACTGGAGGAAAGTGTTCTTTTTTTCAAAATAGGCTTGACTTTTTCTAATCAAAAAGGTTCTTCAGCATGCAATTATTAACAGGCACTAAGAAGACATTCCTCGCAAAATAGCACGTTAGTATGATTTACATTTAGCAGTTAATTCCTATAATAAATTTTGAATTTCTGGTCAAAAACTTTCTCCTTATAAGCTAGCTCGAACTGAATCTAAAAACGTCATTAAGTGAAAGTAACGAAAGAACTCAATTGTCCTCACAACTTCTTTCATGTTTTCCCAAATTCTCCTATGAAACAGTATTACCAAATTTAAACTTCCTGTGTTGTTTTCCTCTGCTTACAAGCCATGTTCAAAATCACGAGACCTCCGCTAGCGTAATGGTCAATATGTGTCCTCTTATCTTTTGATCTAAAAGGCTCCACATAGCTTTTTCGATGAAGGCATAGTAGGCCCCCAATTTCTCTTAAAAACAAAAAGCAAAATCTAAAAAGATCTACTATTAATGTCTTCTCCGCTTCATAAATTTCCTCTTCAAGACTCCAGTATCTATCAATTACAAAATTACAATTGCGCCATTTGTCATTCTATCAATTTTTCTAGTAAAATTATCAGCCCGATTTCAAGGACGTCATCCTCTATCTCCAGTGGTAAAAGTGTTTTGTCTCGTGCTGTCTCGAGCATAGCTTTGGCAAGATCTTTAGTATCCACAAAAGATCCTGGACAGTTTTATTAGGGCAAGTAGAAGTCTTCCTAGCTGTTTCCCTATGTCTTACTTTAAAAATTTCAATTTGATGTATGGAATGCCCTGTTCCAAATCAAGATCTGGCGTGTTTACAGCACGAAGGACATTTTCCCCCTTTGGCGTGTTAAAGAACTTGTCGATGGATTGGACAACACCAAGTGCATTCCTTATGACATTGTTTTCTTGCAGTGTATTTTCTAATGCAAGTTTGGATAGGCGCTCGTACCAGTGGACTAAGCTGACCTTAGCTGCGATTTCTTGCACTTTTGTTGCTACACCTTTCTCTTTGCATGCCATGTAAGATATCGCATTATAGCACTGGCCAAATACATCCTAAATTCTCAGTTTCATCTTATGAATTCTACCAAATGTTAGTTTGAAGAGCATCCCTTTCTTTGCAAACCTAAATTCATGGAAGTCAAAGAAGATTTCTGTTGCCTGGTCTTTGTGCACATTGCGCAGTCATAAAGATGCTTCCTCACTTTTTCTAACATCTTTCGTTTCATCCATTGTTTTGCGAAACCTCACAGCCTCTTGAACATTTTTCTAATATGTCCTTCAGAAAAAGATCAGATGCAATATTTATAATATCATTCTGCATCTCAGGCGATATCCACTGGTAATGTGCTGCTAGCTGGGAAGTTAATCTACACCAAGCCATGCGGTGTCTCTAAATCAAAGATGCAGAAGCTATATTAAGTTTCGTTGATTTCCAAATGGTTGCTCTGCAATATTGGGACTGGTTGGAATGGTTTATTCCTTTGTTCAGTTAAGAATTTCTTCTTCATTGCTGAGATCTGAATAAAGTTTCGTCTCTCGTTGGGTCGGTCACAAGTCTTTAAAATATCAAGGGAAATTGACTAAAAAATTCATCATAACCCCAGCAAAGAAATAATCTCTGGTGGTATTCTGACATAGTGAAAGGTTTTATAAAATCAAGCCTTTAACCACAAGACTAATGAAAGCCATTTATCAGGACGTTAAATGTCACTATTCTGCCAAAAGGCAAGACTTCTTCTTGCCTTTTGATGAGTGGCTTTATACTTGAAAAATATACAGAGTAAATAGCTCTGAAGTTTTTCCCATTAGTATCATTTCATGTAGTTTGTGCCAAAATTTGATTTCGGCAACAATTCTGGGACTCCTGGAACTATGAGACATGTTGACCAAATTTATGGTCTTTTAAGCATTTTGTTTAGAATGCCTGCAGCTGACTAAATAATACCAGTTTCCTTGTTACATGTTTCCAGCTCCATTGCATCATCACTGACGTTGCCCAGAACCATTGTATCTTCTGCTGTATCAAGCTTATTCTTACATTTTCAATCGAGCAATTTACCTTATTTGGATACTTGAGCGTCTGCAAACTCCTTTAGGGGGAATAAATCCACTTGCAACATCCCGCAAGGTTTTTATGGCCATTACCGGTACTTTTCCGTTGCAAGTTGAAACCAAAATTGTACCATTTTAGGGTCAATCAAAATAAAAAAACCTTGTCTGGTGCAAAATAATCTCCATTCCGATCTCATGGATGGGCTACAAAAAAAAGATTTATAAGCTTTTGCAGCATCAATGTCTAACTTTTTAGCCTTCTTAAAGCGGTTTGACAATATATTGAGTATCTGCACCATTTGTTCCTTTGTGAACTGTATGAAGCTATAGCTGCCCATTGAAAGTTGATTTCTTCTGGAGCTTGCAGTTGAATATGATTGCTATTACTCTTAAACTCAAATTCGGGAAATAGCTCAACTTTAGGATCAGTGCAAAGTTAAGTAAAACGAGTTAGGTACACATTTGAAAGCATGTATTTGTTTTGTAATATACGTTCTTTCAGAGTTGAAAGACAATGTTTTTAGTTACCCTTTCATTACAATGGAGTGGCATCTGGGCACCATTGATAATGGGAGGATCTATCCCATAGATATTGATCCAATAATATACTGCCTATTTTGCCCTTCGGAATCGTCTTTTCATATACCATACATGACGCTTAGACTTGAGGCACGTTTTCAGTTATTCCTAGTCAATTGAAACTTCTTCATACCCTGTCCACAGTTTACCTGTTCCAAAAAGATTCTCCTATTGTGAAGCCAAGAATTCATTGCATTTCTTGCTTAGGATCATTTCTTATAACTACTACCTGCTTTACTTCCACGATTGTTATGTTTCCTAGCTGGTTGAACCTACGATAATCTCATTCTATACGTCCTACTGATAATGCAAACTTTTTTGATCTCCAGTGTTCTTCCTTGTTTGGCTAATATTCAGAGTATATCAGCCTGTTCGTTGTTTCCTTCTACCTTCTTTCACTTTTCTAGGAAGATTGCATCTGCATGAGACAAAGTTTTTCTAATCTTCGGGTTTGGCTCTCGTTGTCACTATTGCCGCCTTATTGCTAGTTGTTTTGGAAAATGCTTCCTTGATGGTGAGATCTCCGTTTTCCTTATTTTCATTTTTAGTGTGTTGTGTAGATCNTTTGCAAACCTAAATTCATGGAAGTCAAAGAAGATTTCTGTTGCCTGGTCTTTGTGCACATTGCGCAGTCATAAAGATGCTTCCTCACTTTTTCTAACATCTTTCGTTTCATCCATTGTTTTGCGAAACCTCACAGCCTCTTGAACATTTTTCTAATATGTCCTTCAGAAAAAGATCAGATGCAATATTTATAATATCATTCTGCATCTCAGGCGATATCCACTGGTAATGTGCTGCTAGCTGGGAAGTTAATCTACACCAAGCCATGCGGTGTCTCTAAATCAAAGATGCAGAAGCTATATTAAGTTTCGTTGATTTCCAAATGGTTGCTCTGCAATATTGGGACTGGTTGGAATGGTTTATTCCTTTGTTCAGTTAAGAATTTCTTCTTCATTGCTGAGATCTGAATAAAGTTTCGTCTCTCGTTGGGTCGGTCACAAGTCTTTAAAATATCAAGGGAAATTGACTAAAAAATTCATCATAACCCCAGCAAAGAAATAATCTCTGGTGGTATTCTGACATAGTGAAAGGTTTTATAAAATCAAGCCTTTAACCACAAGACTAATGAAAGCCATTTATCAGGACGTTAAATGTCACTATTCTGCCAAAAGGCAAGACTTCTTCTTGCCTTTTGATGAGTGGCTTTATACTTGAAAAATATACAGAGTAAATAGCTCTGAAGTTTTTCCCATTAGTATCATTTCATGTAGTTTGTGCCAAAATTTGATTTCGGCAACAATTCTGGGACTCCTGGAACTATGAGACATGTTGACCAAATTTATGGTCTTTTAAGCATTTTGTTTAGAATGCCTGCAGCTGACTAAATAATACCAGTTTCCTTGTTACATGTTTCCAGCTCCATTGCATCATCACTGACGTTGCCCAGAACCATTGTATCTTCTGCTGTATCAAGCTTATTCTTACATTTTCAATCGAGCAATTTACCTTATTTGGATACTTGAGCGTCTGCAAACTCCTTTAGGGGGGATAAATCCACTTGCAACATCCCGCAAGGTTTTGATGGCCATTACCGGTACTTTTCCGTTGCAAGTTGAAACCAAAATTGTACCATTTTAGGGTCAATCAAAATAAAAAAACCTTGTCTGGTGCAAAATAATCTCCATTCCGATCTCATGGATGGGCTACAAAAAAAAGATTTATAAGCTTTTGCAGCATCAATGTCTAACTTTTTAGCCTTCTTAAAGCGGTTTGACAATATATTGAGTATCTGCACCATTTGTTCCTTTGTGAATTGTATGAAGCTATAGCTGCCCATTGAAAGTTGATTTCTTCTGGAGCTTGCAGTTGAATATGATTGCTATTGCTCTTAAACTCAAATTCGGGAAATAGCTCAACTTTAGGATCAGTGCAAAGTTAAGTAAAACGAGTTAGGTACACATTTGAAAGCATGTATTTGTTTTGTAATATACGTTCTTTCAGAGTTGAAAGACAATGTTTTTAGTTACCCTTTCATTACAATGGAGTGGCATCTGGGCACCATTGATAATGGGAGGATCTATCCCATAGATATTGATCCAATAATATACTGCCTATTTTGCCCTTCGGAATCGTCTTTTCATATACCATACATGACGCTTAGACTTGAGGCACGTTTTCAGTTATTCCTAGTCAATTGAAACTTCTTCATACCCTGTCCACAGTTTACCTGTTCCAAAAAGATTCTCCTATTGTGAAGCCAAGAATTCATTGCATTTCTTGCTTAGGATCATTTCTTATAACTACTACCTGCTTTACTTCCACGATTGTTATGTTTCCTAGCTGGTTGAACCTACGATAATCTCATTCTATACGTCCTACTGATACTGCAAACTTTTTTGATCTCCAGTGTTCTTCCTTGTTTGGCTAATATTCAGAGTATATCAGCCTGTTCGTTGTTTCCTTCTACCTTCTTTCACTTTTCTAGGAAGATTGCATCTGCATGAGACAAAGTTTTTCTAATCTTCGGGTTTGGCTCTCGTTGTCACTATTGCCGCCTTATTGCTAGTTGTTTTGGAAAATGCTTCCTTGATGGTGAGATCTCCGTTTTCCTTATTTTCATTTTTAGTGTGTTGTGTAGATCTTGAAATACCCCCAATAATGGCTACAGTAAGCTAATCATACAAAAACTCGACTTTTCCCTTGTAGTGTGTGACGATATTGATCTTTGCTATGGAGAAGCCCCGAATTTGTCCCATTAGCATACACAAATGGTTTTATCTGAAAGCTTTTGTGGTGAAATCAAGCTCTATCTTCAAGTGTATTTTAATTTTTGTATGGGACGTATAGTACGTTGACTTTTTTTCAATTAGGGTTTCTCTTGGAAACTGGCAATGTCATTCTTCCACTACACTCTTTCTCCAACAAAATTTTCTGGGACTGCTTTGTATGTATCTCTTTGTATGGATTACGTTGCAGCTTTTCTCTTTGTCTGATTTCCTCCTCTAAATTTTGAATTGAACTTTTCGAATAATGCACTCCCCTGCAATATATCCCACTTTATGACAGAAGAAGCAGTCCTTGCTCAGTCGAAATATATATATATATATATTTGTTTAGGCGATGAATATAATCAACTTAATGTTATCAAGCGTTTTTTGCAGATCTTTTTGAAGATTTATTTCACATTGCGATAGATACTTTGACGGCCAGTTTGTCTAATTTATGTCATATGTCATATGATGATTCACATTTGAGATTAAAAATTGCACGTGGGTATAACTTAGGTGTTAAGTCAAAATCGCAAGCAATATTAGGGTGGGTCTTTTGGATCGGCATCGCTCTTCAGGCTATTTAAGCAATAAGCCACTTTNACACAAATGGTTTTATCTGAAAGCTTTTGTGGTGAAATCAAGCTCTATCTTCAAGTGTATTTTAATTTTTGTATGGGACGTATAGTACGTTGACTTTTTTTCAATTAGGGTTTCTCTTGGAAACTGGCAACGTCATTCTTCCACTACACTCTTGCTCCAACAAAATTTTCTGGGACTGCTTCGTATGTGTCTCTTTGTATGGATTACGTTGCAGCTTTTCTCTTTGTCTGATTTCCTCCTCTAATTTTGAATTGAACTTTTCGAATAATGCACTCCCCTGCAATATATCCCACTTTATGACAGAAGAAGCAGTCCTTGCTCAGTCGAAATATATATATATATATATATATTTGTTTAGGCGATGAATATAATCAACTTAATGTTATCAAGCGTTTTTCGCAGATCTTTTTGAAGATTTATTTCACATTGCGATAGATACTTTGACGGCCAGTTTGTCTAATTTATGTCATATGTCATATGATGATTCACATTTGAGATTAAAAATTGCATGTGGGTATAATTTTAGTGTTAAGTCAAATCGCAAGCAATATTAGGGTGGGTCTTTTGGATCGGCATCGCTCTTCAGGCTATTTAAGCAATAAGCCACTTTTTTGAAATGCTGATTGCAGATTCAGAGGAGAGCATATCATCAGTCGTAAGCTTTTTCTGAGCTACCTGTGTTGCAATGTTCTGAAGCGGTCATCTCATCATCTGAAATCCCTATATGGATTAAACTAATGACATAAATCTATTTAAGGAGTGCAGAGGTTGTATTGAATTTTTTTGTTTGTATTTTCAGACCTTCGAAAGTATCCGTCCTTAGTTGTCCATAAGATTATTAATGCAGCGAGGAAAGACAAAGAAAGGCACCGAATCAACTAGCTTTATACTTTTAGCCATTTTGTGTCTTTAGTGCGTGTGGTGTTTTGGAAGCTATGATAATGCTTACGAAGTCCTTAGATGACATCAGTACACAGAGAGTTGTAGATAGTTTTCGGAAAACCTGTATCTCTAAATAATCACAAGAACATGCGGTGGATGAAGACGATGATCCCTTAGGTGCCCTTGTACCGATGTGGTTGATTCTGAGGCCGATTTAGAGTTTTATCTGGATAACCTCCGTCAAAAATACCCTGAATTAGTTCCTCATGAGCCAGATGTGGTTGGGCTAATTGATACGGACGCTTGAATTCCCACAAACCAAAGCTAGCTTCAATCGACCATCGTGCGTCCAAGCTGATATACGGCAAAAATCCATCAAAACGAGTGGCGTCAACGTATGGAAGAATGAAGAAGCAAGCCTGCAGTACTTTCCGTAAATGTCTTACTGGAAACGTGTGTAGCCCGTTCAGCAACTACTTTCAAGTTAACACCCACGTTCGAGTTTCAAGAAATAATAACTTTTCAATAAAACTTCCTAAGATAAAACTTGAAATAGGTCGTCAATCGTTCTGTTATCAAGGTTGTCGACTTTACAATGATCTTCCGTTAGAAATACGTAAAGAGGAAAATTATAAAAATTTTACTAAGAAATTAGGCATGATTTTTAAATAAAATGATTCCAAATAGCATCTATGAATTTCTAGGGTTTCAGATTTTAGTGATTAGTTCCTCTAAATTTCCACTATTCAATTTGGGCTCGTTTTTCAATATTTTCAGTGTCTTACTATGTGCTATTAGTCTTAGATGATCCCTGAAGCAGTCTTTTAGGTTCCTATTCTCATTATGTTTTTCCTTTTTCCTTTTTGTTTACTGATGTGTCCAAACAGGACCACATTGATAGCAGCTTTTACAGTATATGTAAAATACTGATGTGTTTATATGTATATTTTGCATATATATTGTATCCGGTATAAACATCGAAAACAACAATTGCGTCAATTATCAATGGAGCAATATTTTACCCCTGTTTCTTCAACGCTTGATATTTGATTTTATTTAAATAGCTGACGTCTACTAATGTATATCCCTAAATGAAGATACATGCCATGTTTGATAACAAACCTCTTTTTGTTCACCCCCACCTCTTTTTATTTTCATGAAGGATAAGGTAAGAAAAACTGCGATTATTTAATTCGAAAACTCAGGTACTTCGGACAAATGTTTTTATTTCCTGCGAGTTCGAATTACGAGTTCTACTGAATTAATAACAACAACAACAACAATAATAATAATAATAATAATAGTAGTAGTAGTAGTAGTAGTAGTAGTAGTAGTAGTAGTAGTAGTAGTAGTAGTAGTAAAGATAAGTACTAGTAATAGTTAAATTACACTGGTGTAGATGATCAAAGGGAAGAATTTAGTTTCCAGAATAAGAGGGTTGGAGAAAACGAGTTCGCACACAGATTACACTGGTCTATGAAGTTTTAAAGGTCAAGCATGTGATAGCTGATTCTAGGGTAGTTTGGTAGGCAAAATCCAAAGATCATACTCACTTTGTTCAATCAGGTCACGTTTTTGAGGCACGAGGTTGTAAAAGAATTGTTATTGACGCTCGAGTGACCCAAAACAGTTAGCATGGATACTTTTTGTACCCACTCTGTAGTCCTAAAACCAATACAACAACCTTAAGATCTCCACAGATCAACCAACCACGGTCATGGTAGTTCAGAGCAGACAGCAACTGATCCATGTTGTCGTGGGTTTCTTTCATTTGCACAGAATGACCAATTGAAATCGATGAGTACTTATTTCCATTATGAAAGCGAACTGCTCTGAGACTTCTGCTTGATGAGTCGATGGAAATTCTTCATTTCGTAGTCAACATAGTCCATATCTATTGATTTCATCAGATCAGCAGTGTTGTTGCAGTAAACCAACGACGAGTCTCTGGGTTTTAAAGAACTGTTTAAATTCCCTTTGACGCTCTCGATATCAGTAAAATGTTGTTCCAGGTGCCAGCAAATTTTTCTCACAAAGACGAGAACGTAGAAGCTGTGCGATTCCTTTAAGAAGTTTCGTGTCAAGTCACTGAGATATGCTTGTGTTGGAGTCACTGGCCGGTCATTCTCCTCTGGCATGTATTCTTCACCCTCTGTTTTATCATGTGTTATCAGATTCCAATTCAGAGCTAGATTCCATTTCAAATCTGACTCGGGAACACGAAGGTCTGGAACAAGAGGTACTGGTCTCATGGCAGACGGAACATCAAGAAACTAAACACAGTGCTTGTTCTAACGATTGATTCCTTGAGGATTAGTCATACAAAACTAGCAGTCTATCACATGATCTTTACCCTCTCTCCACACCATAGGAACAGCGAATGGCACACTTTTCCTTTTGTTATTTCTCCAATCACGCAAGTTTTCAACACATGTTTTGCAGCTAACAATGGGGGAGGGGAAATGGCTTGTTCTGGTCTCCAAGCTTAACTTCAAAGTAAGTATGATATGCCCTCTTCACAAAATCAGTTATTTTTGCAAGACGACCAGGAAGAATCGCTTACCACATTCATAATAGAAACTGTCAGGATGATTTTTTCATTTGCGATCCATCCTCTCTTGATCTAAAATACTGAATAGAAACACTACATCTGTTTGTTGCGATTTCAAGTCATATTGACTGAAGATCAGTTCTGCTAAACAATAAATGACCATCCACGTCCCAACAGAAAAAGTTTCAGTTTCAGTTTCTTCAAGTTAAAAACACTTGCAGTTCCAGGTTCAAATCGAGGTTGCTCCAGTTTCGTTTTCTACCCTGGTTTTCTTGAACTGAGTACTATTCAAGGGTCAAAACATGGACTAATCATATCTCAAAATTTGACCTGACCAAAGAAAATGGGTGGTTTTGTTGGATTCAGGGCACCAAAAATAAAAAGATCAATTAACGCAGGCCAGTGTTATAAATTCACTGCATGAGCGAGTTCATTTGTGTGTAAGTGTAAGACTGACTCGTTAGCCCTTTTGTTTTCTTTTATAAGCGTGTAATAGAATTTTGTACGTAATAGTTTTGATTTGGGAAACAAGACTCCCGGAGCATACAACTTGAAATTGGTTCGACTGCTTTAAGATTAACTAGTGACTCATGCGTAAAAACGGATTGCTAGAAGCACTGTATTCCTGTTGGGTCAGAAATTGGTGTGGAACCTAGTATAAAATGAATTTTGAAATAGATATTCGTGAACCACACGAGTGTTAGGTCATTGTAGGAGAAAGATTCATTACGTAAAATTAGATTTTTTGTAGAGTAACTAATTCCAATGGAATATCTTGGATTAGCACAGATAAGAAAGAAATTTTTCTAATAGAGTAAGGACAAACAATTTTATAAATTGTAACATATACGGAGATACAGATAAATGCTGAGGGACAGCAAGATTTAAGGAAGAAAGATAAAAAATTATTTTTACCTCTATACTTCCCCTTTTTTAGTCTAAAAATTTTACTACTTTTAGAACTTGTCAAAATGTTTCCCTTATTCCAAATAGGTATTTTGTCCGTTTACAAAGAAATGCGTTTGTGTTTTGCTTATTATGATTTTTGTCGTTTTTACTATCTGATATTTATCTGTGCATTATTCCAAGTTTAAAATGTTTTTTTCTCCTGACACTAAACACAATTTCTTTGGCTTTTTTAAACTAGTTGCAGCATAACTTTTGTCCTCTGCAAATGCCACATGGTTATTTATCAAATAATGAAAACTTGAGTATTTCAAAATATCAAGTGGGTTAAACATCCTACTAACGAAAATCGCTATGACCAGTTTGTCTCACAGAAACTGTAGTCAGGAAGAAGTCTTGCTTTCGTCAGCCACTGCTGAGGAAACACTTAAAAACTGTGTCTGGTGATGGTATACTAAATCAGAACCATGGATTCCGTATTAATCTAGTTGAAAATCACGTTTGCAGATTTGCCAACCAGTTAATGATACGAAGTCAGCTCAACATGAAATTCAAATAGCGACAAAGTAAGAAGAAAGTGACAGAACAAATCAGGAAAGCCGTCAATTCCATCTTAGATAAAACCCCATACAATTTTGAGTTATTTTTAGCAATTTACTATAAGGGATCAGTTTTCTAGGCATTTCAGCAATGAATAAAAATAAACAGATCTTTTTCCAATTATTAGGTTCTCAATCAAGATGTACTACGTTCTTGTATGGCTAGTAAGACTCGCTTATCTTGCAAAGTTAACCATCGTGGTGCATCGAATAACTACGTCCACCGACAAATTACAATGCATCTTTCAAATACCTCTGTGAATGGTTGGATATTACTTTTTAAAGAAATTTGCAGACATAGATTAGAAAATTTAAAGTGGATTGCTAATAATAGTTTATAAACAAAGTAAGATTAGGGTTTGTGAATGTCATCATTTGCTTGCATCTGAAATCAACAAAGCCTATTTCTATACTGCATTCTTTATATCAAACTATTTCTCTTTGAATTCCTTTAGTGCAGACTTCTAATCGTTTTGTCTATTTCTATGAAATGACTTTCATTCTTAAGACATATCATCTGGAAGGGAAGCTGTCTTCATTTTTCGCACCTTTTGCTTGATATCTCAAACAAATATTCTCATTTTAAAAGTGAACTAAAATCCAGTGTGGGAAGGAAAATGTAAATACGGTCTCCGAATTCGATGTAAAATCTTGGGATTTAACCCAGAAAGTCTTGCTGACATAAATAAGTAATGGAAAACATGTTACAACTCAAAATAGCCCCCTTTCTTTATTGCATCAAGATTTTATCAACCCCACTACCATACCTCATGAGAGGCATCACATGGATGATCACCAAAAGAAAGTTATCGCGAGAACTTGTCAAAAAAAATCTGGTAGTATTTTTTAACAGATAAGAATTTCATTGCACATGATTTACTTCCAGGCATTACTGGGGCTATGGATGGACCCACCAAATATACCCTTTCCACGCTTCTTAAATTCCACCGTTGACTGACTTTACTTATTGTTGACAAAAAACCCCATAAATTGGTTGGTGTAACATACAAACATTACACAATTTGAACTTAATCTGGTGTAAACAAAGATACTTACCGATCTTGGTGGGCTATGAAATAAACGTCTTTCTAATAAAGCACATATTTTGCAAGTCAGTGCAACTGAAGTTCTTAAAATGGTCTAATGTAACAGAACTACCCTGTCAAGTCTAACAAATACCCAAACACTGGGACGAGAATAGAAAATGTTTTCAGGAGATCGGGATATTAAAGTTTAGCGGAGAATGGTATCTCTGGAAAAAAATAGCAATCGCAACAGTTAAAATAATTTCGCCTTTGCCTCCTTTTCAAGCATTTGTTTTATCGTGACTTAAAACCCCAGTTTAAAGATTTATTCTTCACACAACGACTTGGTCCAACAGTGTGACCTGACACTTTCAATCACTGCAACAAAAATATTTTCAAGGAAAGAAAGACACGCCTATTTGATTTATGTATTAAAGTATAATCAATATTTAGTAAAGCGGAAAGACAATAAATAAATTTTATTCTTTTATTTTATACATAATGAGTAAAACCCCTTAATACATTCATGGTCACGTCGGAAAGTACTCGAGTAATCAGGTCATGGGCCTAAAAACGTGCTATTTGGTTCTCAAAGATCGAATACGTAAGTAGTCGATTTTCAAGTCAATTTTTCACAACATCAGGAGGATCAACCCAAGTAAACTTCAAACCCATGGTGACAAAAAAAATTAAAAGTTCAATTCTTACAAAGAACAGATACTGAGTAAATAGCAGAGTCCAGTGAAAAAAAAGGCCCTTCTGAGGAACAAAAACCATTTCCTTTTTTTCTTTCAGTGCAATGCCACATATAAACGTAATTTCTGTTTGTGTAGTATTTTCAACAACGAGGACTGGTGATGCACATCTGTATTATTCAAAAATTCCTTGACCTACGCCGCCCTTTGCGAAGTTAATTTTCTGTCAACTGCAAAATCCCACGGGCTAAATATACATTTCTTTTCTGTTATCCAAGGATACCACATTTTACGCGACGCAACTGAGGTTCGTTTAAGGGGACCATATATTCTCCCTCCTCTGGCTTGNAAAATCCAAGATTTTGATTTTTGCTTGGAACTGGTTTAGAGCAACAACAGAGACATTAAGAACACAGAAATTGACAAAATCCAAGACACATATTTTATCACTGAAAATATTCAAAACACTCTATACAAGAACATTCCAGTGTGTGCTTCCACACACTGTCATGGTCACTAAAATATGTCAACAAAACTTTAAAGTTGCGGTCAAAAAATACCATCGGCAAATTGCACCGTAGAATTTTCGGTGCCAATTGTCCTAATTTCGCCAAGTTCCTCAAATCGTATGCTCGTCTCTTCTTCAAGGCAGTTCTTGATTGCACCCACTCGTCGAATGCTTTGTACCTGAGGTTACCTGCTTCTTTTTCTCTCTGAAAAGCCTGAAAACTTGCCTCCAGCCACAATCCAAACAGATATGCATTTCGGGTGTGAAAGTTCTCTATTCGCTTCCACTTCAAAATCTCAGTATCCACATAAATACAGCACATATCACTGACTCAAGCAAAAACCTCAGGTAAAGTCCCTGTGCAAAAATTATGCTCAGACAAGCAGGTTTCATTCAACACGAAACCTACAGTCCCTTTATTGTGATTTCTGAGAAAGCTTGCATGATAAATGAAGTACAGCTGAAATTAGAGTCCCTTTGTTGTGATTTCTGAGAAAGCTTGCATGATAAATGAAGTTCAGCTGAAATTAGATCACAGCTAAAATTGCAACCCAGTGCACTCTTGTTTCTGTTCCTAAATCCTGTGATTGCATTTTCTGTGGTCTCAACTTTTTGTCACTTGTATTTGGGGGGGAGGAGCAAGTGTTTCCCAGTGGGGCTCCGGACTCTCTGGGCCTCCCAGTGTGCTTTCAGTCTAGCTTCGGAAACGAGACCTGGGGCTGGGGGCCTTGGATTTTCCGGGGACGCCTTATATGCCCGTTCCCTGAAAGGGGGCTGGGAGGCTCGGAGGGTCCGGAGACCCAGTGGGAAACGCTGGTCCCCCCCCCAAAAGGCCCTTCTGAGGAACAAAAACCATTTCCTTTTTTTCTTTCAGTGCAATGCCACATATAAACGTAATTTCTGTTTGTGTAGTATTTTCAACAACGAGGACTGGTGATGCACATCTGTATTATTCAAAAATTCCTTGACCTACGCCGCCCTTTGCGAAGTTAATTTTCTGTCAACTGCAAAATCCCACGGGCTAAATATACATTTCTTTTCTGTTATCCAAGGATACCACATTTTACGCGACGCAACTGAGGTTCGTTTAAGGGGACCATATATTCTCCCTCCTCTGGCTTGTAAGGTATCAAATTACTGTTTACAATTCTGATTGGACTTCTACTTAAAATTTTTCTGTCCTCGTTCTGATGAAGAGTGATTTCTCCCAACATACAAAGTCCCGCTTGATTGGTGGCTGAGCAAAGAACAGCAAAATCGCTTCGAAAAATACAGCAAACGAGCTTTCTTTCTGGAATTTTCAGGATATCTGGTATTTCTTTCAAAAGTAAAACACTTGCAGAAAAATCGTCGAGTTTATCAGAATACAATACACCAGTTTGTGTTTCCCGAATGGTATATTTCCATGGAATATGATGATATTCTTTATTTATGTAATCCCGTAAATTATCAATGGCAGTTATCTTCAGCTCAGCTTCCGTCATGCCCCATACCTTCAATTCATAATAACTGATGTACGACCTACTTTCGTCTTCTTGATTTTCAATGACATATGTTATGACAACATCCGCATTGTGTGACTTTTCACTAACAATGGAGTTTTTACTATCCACTGCTTTAATAATATTGTTACTCTTTTCCAACCATCTGGATGACTTGATTATTGGAAATAAATGCCCACAAATTTCCTGAAATTGAAAGCGTGATATTCCACATAGTTTTACAGGCAGAACTTCAACTACCATTTCGAGTTTTTGTCCTTATTTTTACACCATAACAAAACGAATACTAGCTTCCTTGTTTGTCTACATAACGGTTTGTTTACTCCAACAAAATCAGATATGCTATCCACCAGAAGTCACTGAAAAAAATATCCATCCTCTTAATTCATGATCTTGAGCACATGGAGAGAGAAAACTGATATTGAAGTGAAGTAGTTTAGCATCAAGAAAACAATATCGTACAGGGCAATGCGTGTACGGTCTGCTGTGTTTTATGTCGAATAATTATTTGTTGAAGATTAGTCTGAAATTACACACTGGTCGTCAAAGGGACAAATTCATGGATAATTGTTTGCTCAATATCACTAACTGACTGCGATAAGATGAAAGGTGTGAGAATTTGGTGCCTGAATACAGAGCAAACTCTTTTGTTTCTTGACATTGTTCGGTTGATTAATCTCTTCTGTGTCTTAAGTGGTTTGTTGACTTTGCAAAGTGAACGGTAAATTGCCTATGGCATGATCCTTGACAAAATCAATTACTGGCTTCCTTTTGCCACAAGGAAACATCCGAATGTGACACAAATTTCACTACTTCATAAAAACTGACCATTATTGATATAATTGCAGTCCATCAGTACCCCGTCTGTAAGTGAACACACAAGTAATTGGCTATCATAATCTATATTCCCACTACACTTCCTCTTTAACGACTCATCAGGCCTAAAAATAACTGCCAATTGAAACAAATAAAATTTCTCTAAAACTAATGGCAGACTTTTCGGAAGTGTTAGTCTCCTTTTGAAGGACAACTCTACTCAGTTTGTCTGAAAAAGGATAACTTCATCAATTAAACACATATTCAAGGCTTTTCAAGTTCAAAAACAAAAGTAATGGTTGTTGTTATGGTGGTGATGGTAATGCTGGTGGTGGTGATAACGATGGTGCGGATCGTCGTCGTCGGTAAAGTAGTAGTAGTAGCAGTAGTAGCTATTGTAGTAGTAATAGTAATAGTAATTGTAACAGTAATAGCAACAGTAATAACAAGAGTAATAGTAATAGTAGATGTAGTCGTAGTCGTCGTAGTAGTAGTAGTAGTAATAGTAATAGTAGTAGTAATAGTAATGGAAATAGTAATAGTAGTACCAGCAGCAGCAGTAGTAGTAATAATAATAATAATAGTAGTAGTAGCAGTAGTAGCTATTGTAGTAGTAATAGTAATAGTAATTGTAACAGTAATAGCAACAGTAATAACAAGAGTAATAGTAATAGTAGATGTAGTCGTAGTCGTCGTCGTAGTAGTAGTAGTAATAGTAATAGTAGTAGTAATAGTAATGGAAATAGTAATAGTAGTACCAGCAGCAGCAGTAGTAGTAATTAATAATAATAATAGTAGTAGTAGTAGTAGTAGTAGTAGTAATAATAATAGTAGTAGTAATAATAATAATAATAGTAGTAGTAGTAGCAGTAGTAGCAGCAGTAGCAGGAGTAGCAGCAGTGGCAGCAGTAGCAGGAGTAGCAGTAGTACCTATCGTCGTCGTCGTCAGCGAGGAAAAGAGGAGAGCGAAGAATGAGGAGAAGGAAACGAAGAAGATAGATGTGTTGGCTCAGAGTATGTAGCGCTGGAATAACAATGCCTATGACTATCAGTTTAAAAGTGATCCACATCTAGAGCAGATATAAAAACAAAAAAACAGTATTGCTGTCACGTAGATGAATATCATTTAAACATATTAATAGCCATTTAATCAGTCATTATCGTCTAAATCTGACAGATGAATACAAAGCGCAAACTCGTTATTCAAAGTCTAAATTACTTTACGTTATGGATGAGGAAGGCATATGGTTATGTACATTAACCTACGAACCTAGCAGCACCGTTATTTCAAGGTAGTGTAAATAAAATAAACTCTAAGGGCAATATGTCTTTTGAAATGTTCTAGGATCCTAAGTCTTTAGACTCTTGTCTCACTATGGCAAGTACTGAATCGATGTCATGTTCATCATCTGAGCTTTCTAACTCGTTATCGGAATCTGGTTTCGTTGATTTGGCTGCCAATGACTTTTTAGGTGCTGTATGGGGTTTTTGTGGCTCTTTAGCTTTGGTTTCATCTTGTTCTACTTTGGCTTCAGTATCCTTCTTTGTCTCCCTCTCAAGAACTTGCAAAACAGATTTTGGTATATGTGCTCTCTATAACAAAAATAAAACAAAAAATGATGTGGAATAAATTCTGAGAGGTAAAAATTAACGTACACACCTTTGCCTATGTTATAAAGAAAAATTTGATTTTTTATCCTGTGCAGAAATGTATCAAAATTTACCATGTTCTCAACAATATTAAATATTTCACGAGTTGCCTACTATTCTGTCTGGTGAGACAAGGCATCTATTCCCTTGCTAAGTAAAAAAGTTCAATATCTTGGGCTATTCTTCTACGCTGTCACTTAAATGAACCTACCCTGAAATATTTCTCATCAGGATGTACAGGAGACTGGTCTTCATCCAATAGTGCTAGGCTTGTACTAGATATTAAGCAACTTCAGCAGTGACAATTAGCAAAATTATCCAGCACATCTAATTTTATTTACTATAAAATGTTCGCAAAGTATGACAATGTTGAGTATTTTCAGTTGTAACAAATGTAATCGTACAGGAAAAATAGAACAGTTCCTTTGCACTGAGTGGCACAGCAGCCTTTGGGCAACATCAGAACATATTTTTGTGGTACGGGAAGGGTGGTGGTGTTCGTGGTGGGTTGTGAAAGAAAAATATCTGAAGAAAAAATGAAAAACAGGAAAATTTAGTTTAGGCCAATACACTAAGCTATCTCACTAGTAGCTGAAAAAGTTTTACAAAGTTGCGAAAATCTGTCAAAACCCACTGACTAGAAACAACAAGCGGGGTATAAAATAGTAACGTTCAAGAACAAAGGTTAGCTTTGAAATGGACCAGTTGATCACGCAAAAAAAGAAGCCAGATAATAAACCCGAAGAATTTGTTAAATACGTAGCTGTGAAAATGGTAGAAATCAAATCTGGGAAGCAGTGGCACTGGTGCTAACATTATACGGAGGGGCAAATAAAACTTAGAATGGAGAGATAATGCATAATTTAGTTGTGAAGAAAACAACACAGGGAAAGCCGTAAGCACTTTCCCAGCTGTTGACTTTTAGTTCAATATGAAAGAATATTCAATTGTTTCAAACATGTACAGAAATGTTGTGAACATGCACAATTTCAATAATTTGTGCTGACATTACTTGCTATGAATCTCAAACAAACTTCTAAAGACCTGGTTCCTTTGAACTTTAGAGAATACTACAAAAACTTTTGCGACAGAAAAATTCGTTTTGTTCTTAAGAGTTTCTTTGACGAAAATCAAATTTTATGAAAACAGACATATTGATGCTTTAATATGCCAGTTTCGGGAAAAATTAGCGGAGCACAAATTTAAAGAAATTTGGAAAAAGCAATGAGCTATTGTCGTAGTATTTAAAGTTTTTGTCCTGTCCTCAGAAATGGACAGTAGCCTCCTTCAAAGCCATGTGGTGTCTCACGACGTTTTGTAGGTTATCCAAGTTACCGTGGTCGGAGACCTTTCCAGAGATGTTGTGGCCTTTTAACTGATCAGGTAAATTAAAAAGCAATTGCTACCTTCAGGTCCAGGCTCCAAATATTCATAAGATAGGTCCAACTGTTTAACAGCTCCCATGGTATTATTATTGTTGACAAAGTAGTGTTAAGGCTCATGCTAAGTCAAGGGATTGAAGGTATAAATATCTCTATATCTAATGAATGACGGGGTACTTATAATATTGCTCTCGACCCTAAAGAACCACAAATTCTGAAATAACAAACATACCGAAAAAAACCAAGATTCACCACAACTTATCTCTAGCCACGAACCACTGCCCAGAAGTAAGACACTTGACCTCAACACCACCCAACCATCTGTTTCCCGTAGATTTGTTTTGGATGTAAATTTGAAAATAGTGATAGAATTCAAATGTTAAGACAACACAAATTCCAAATAGGCTGTTAAGTTCACCAAGTCAAGAAATTCTCTTGGGCTATCAGAATTTCTACTTTTACAGTAACCTCTTACTGTTAAGTGCTCCTTATGCCAGCAAGAATTACGGGTTATATAAACATATTTCTTTCCACTTTTCTTTCTGTTGTGTTTTACAAATTATAAGTGTATGTTTCACTTGAATGGCGTTCGAACTAGTCTTAAACAAACAAAGCAAATTTCAAGCAATTTAATGCAAATGAAATAATGTAAGGTTAGCACCGATTTTAATAAAAGCAACAAATACTGTGATAAAATTGACACAAATGGAAAGAAATTTCTGAACTTGAGTTACCTGATTTGGAGCAAAATGTTGCACATGGTTGATCAAGGTTTCTTTTAGTTCTGGACTCATCTACAGTAGCAATATAACAAAGTGTTTAACAATACTGAAATCCAAATAGAAGCCAGATTAGCCAATTACACTTAAGTGTAGTGGGGCAGAGAGGATGACTTAATTCATACTCTCCAGTGTAAAATTATTTATATCTGTTGATCTTCGAATTGCCCAAAGTTGGCCTCAAAACACTGGAGCCAAAAAAAACGTCAAATAAAAATTCTTTAGAAGGGGTAAGGTGAATTGCTTTTGAAAGCCATTATTTACCGCTCGCAATTACAGTACAACAGATATCATATTTTCTCCATGGACCATTGAAGAGCTAATAGTATCAACAAAGTTAAAGAAAACCTGCACTTTGTATTTCTACGAAAAACAATTACCAATTTCCCCCCCCTCCCCCTAAATTATCTTTTTCCTGAAGTGAGGAATACAAGCACCTATGGAAAGAAATGGCTTTCATTAATTTTATCTTTTCAACTTACAAAAATGGAGTTCAAATTACGGGCTATATTTCATCTAATGGAAGCCACAGAATTGCTTAAAATAGTGTAATGGTTTATGCCTAATTTTTTAATTAAGAATTAAGAATTGCTTAATAATTAGTGCAACTGTACCGTAACCAAGAATCCCGGGTTCGATTGCCCGAGCGGGCGACTTTGGAAATTCACAAACGAAAAAGCCATTGGTTGGCGTCAGGAAGGGCATTCAGCCAAGAAATTCCTCACTGCCAAATCCAAGTCCCTGTGAAGGGCACCTGAGCCCAGTTACTGGGGAAAAAGGGCGTTAAAACAAAAAAAAGTGTGAAGTTTTCGAATTCCTGAACATCAGTTTAAGGGATTGATTTTGTTGCTTACTATAAAGGAATACTCTAGAGGATAACATTGCCTTTGCAAAGCAATAAAAATTCTAAGCAATATTTCATTTTTGAAACAGTTTACTTTACTTCCTGTCAATAACTTTGAACTACCGTAAAATTCGAAATAATGAGCGTCAGTTGAATGAAAAAATCTACAGAGCAGCAATGAAAAGTGTAGAGATAAATTAAAATTTGTTCGAAATAATGTGAGCTACTAACTTGTTTCTACACAGGAATTGACCAATAAACAATGACAAAAATATACAAAACAACCCCCCTGAACAGGATGTAAATACCATGCAAGCCTTTCAACCAGTGGCTTCTTGACTCGCTTATGGTGAAACCTTATACTGTTTGGAAAAAAGGGGTCTTTAAACTGTTAACTGCATTCCCCCAAACTACTTAACATCCACAAGTACCTGGGTGGGCCTTATTCACATGGCCCTAAAAAAGAAACAATGGTTAGACTCCTGAGAGTATCGATATCCAAAATACTTTCTTTATGCACTACTCGAAAGGGCAGAATTAAGACACTTGGTAAAAAACCCCATGCAAGTTTCTAATAAAAAGGGTTTTTGTATAGGTGGATTACAGGGAGGTGTGAAAAAATTTAGATCACTTGAAAACCAAAAACAAATCCTGATAACTAAAATGCTGACGCTGTTTGCTTTGCGGTTAGGTTTTCTGTTATAATATACGGGTTGTTGGCTGCTGTTAGCAACGAATCACTATGCACGATTCAGAAATAACCTTTGTTGGCAAGTGACCGCTACTGACAAGTGGTCTTCAACAAAGCTTCGAATATACTTTTTTCTTGACTTTTTTTTTTACTAAAAAGATTCAATAACTACTCTTTTCACATTAAGCGGGGCCTTACATACAACTGAAGCTTCGTAAAAACATTGGGTTATGACTAACAAATAATAACAGTAATAAACAACAGTAACAATAATAACAAATAAGAGTCTGTAAATGCTTAGCGGTAAAGTAAAACAAATTAGAATACTACAAGATGCACCTACTGGTATTTAGGGCTAATATTTATTTACAGATATATATATATATATATATATACACAAATATACATATATATTATATATAGATGGCTTATCACTACGGTTTATCATTACAACGAGCTTTTATATAGCATCAGTATGTGTGAATGAAATTGTCGTCTTTAATGATTCCCCAACAAAAAAAAACCCAAACCAAAAACTTACCTCAAACATATTTTCAAGTTGACGAGGGGGAAGTTGGAGTATCACTGGAAAAGACTGTGGTTTGGTCATCTAAAATGTTAAATAGGAAGTTTAATAAAAAGACACATTCCAGCACAAGCACAAGCACAATCACACACACACACACACACACACACACACACACACACACACACACACACACACACATTCATTTGAAAGACACCGGCCCAGGATTTCAGAGCGGAGTCCTTCTTTGAATCAGAAAGTGCGGACCCCTCTGAAATATTAACTTTCGATGTGATGCGAAAAGGGCAAAATCTGAATAAATAAACTTAAATTGGTATGTACGTGAAAACAAAATAGTTTTTCATGAACAATTAGAATAATTCTAAACTAATAAATTTATAAAAAACCACGGCTAAAAAAGCCTTGGTTTTTCGTTATCCTTTCGAGTGTGTGTGTGTGTGTGTGTGTGTGTGTGTGTCTCCGTTTGTCTCTTCCTTCCTCTCTCTCTCTCTCTCTGTCTCTCTCTGTCTCTCTCTCTGTCTCTCTCTGTGTCTCTCTCTCTCTCTCTGTCTGTCTGTCTGTCTCTCTCTCTCTCTCTCTCTCTCTCTCTCTCTCTCACACACACACACACACACACACACACACACTGAAAAAAACCCTCTGACCTTCACTTAATACATGGATTGGTGCCCATTAGGTCTACATTCAACTCAGTTTCAGAATTGACCAACTTATTGTTCTATTACAAAATGGAGCACGCGTACAGTGCACGTATTAAAGACTATTCTATAATTATGTAAATTGTCTATAACGAAAAAATAAATCGTCCAAGAACAAGAACAAGGAAAAACAAAGATGTAGAAGCGTGGCAATACTTGCTCGCACTTAATAATCAAATTTATAGGTAGTATGTGTATGACTTATTTGAAATATAAAACAGACGGAAAATAGCTTTAAACAAAAGGTATTACGTACGTTGCAACACGCAATAAACAGTGGCAAAAACACGAGTTAGCGATTTTCTAAAATACGTAACCATGTAGAGTAAGCTACTAATGCCCGTAAGTGTAAGGGCTTACGTAATTTAAAATAAAATTTCTATAACATTTATATTTAGTGTTTCATTCCATGTGTGGAAGTTGTTGATATTGAGAAACGTTAATGTACAAGATCGGCACCTTTCTTTTTTACCTTTTTCAAGTGATCAAGCAAACTCTTAACTTACGAAGACACTGCTTATAATCCACCTCTCATTCTGTGAGCATATACTAAATCATTGAAATTTGTTCTACGGTGTTTTTATTTGGGAGCTTACATTTCGTTGATTTACAAAAACGCACAACCTTTGAATTAGGCGCATCATAGACATAAGGCATCACGGCACTAATTTTAACAGTAAATGCACCTTGAGTTTTAACAACAAAAAAGGACACAAAATTTCTTTATATTTATTAAAAGTTTAACATGATACAACTGAAATTAATAAAACCAAGCAAAACCCATAAGTTTTTCACTGGACTAAAGCTTACAATGGCTGTACTTACCTGACAACATTTTACAAAACCTTGCCAAACCTTGGGCTGCTTCCACACCTAAAAAATACAAAGTTGTGGAACAAAATGCAAATTTGAGGATGTGGTAGAAGTTTGCCATTTGCCTCAACATCGCAAAACTGGCAAAGCGACAGAAGAAGTTTCTATGTTCAGTTTTTGCAGGGGAAAATAATGACATCTTCGCTGCAATTAAAACAGGTCTACGATTTCAAAAAGTAAGCGTAATTTCTAGACAAAAACAACAAATATTTTTACTTAAGCATTGTGACGTAATAAATTACTTTATGTAAAGGCAATATGAATAAAAGATGTAAAGCATTCAAACAAGACAAGTTTTCAAAAAGCTGCACCACAGTGTTTTTAGTTTCCCTTTTTCTTAGGCTAAAGTGAATAATACTCACTGACAGGTTGAAGGCTACTGGAATGCTGGACAAAAATTGACGAAGTAAAATTCATTGTTGATGACATTTGACGATTTTACGTAGGCATTCGCGAGGACTTTTGCTAACCTTTTAATCCATCCTTTTTTAAAGATCTTAACACTTGATATCCAAGTATCTGCAAGCTACCAAAAAATTAGGCTTGACTACATTTTAGGATACGACAATACGCGAATGACACAAATTCTTCGAGGTCCACCATTCCATGAAATATACATATTGGGACTAAACTCAAGTAACTGTATTCAATAAAAGAGGGCTGCCGTATATACTGAGAACCAAGTTGTTAGCATCATCAGTACGTCACCAAGGAAGTCTCCAATAAAGTTGTACAAATAAAAGTTACCAACCAAGAAAAGAGAGGTACACTTTGAATAAAATTATGTTTTTCATTATCCAAAATAGAATCAAAACTAAGTTACAGCTAAATGGGTCAACTGCATATCATTTTATTGACGATATTAAGTAACACGTCAGTATTACTACCGACTGAAACAGAGTATAGTAAAAGAAATAAGGAAGTGGTGGTACTACACCTAATGCGAAATCTATTATGGCCTTAAATATAATGAACACAAAGTTAACAATGGGATGAACTATGGAAGTCTTGGATTTACAGGGGATAATAGTGTACGTTAAACATCAAGCAATCGAAAATTGTCAGATCCAAAGTCGTTTTTGTCGGATGACCCTAGAGCAAACAGTTCAAGACAACTTTTCAATCATGCTTACGACTAACAGGGTTATAACCAGAATATTCTTAGGAATGGGCGAGTCCTATAAAAACTCACGCGGGATATATAATAAGAAAACTGCTGGAACAACAAAGACAACAAGAACTTTTGAAAGTTGCTGGGGGTGGAGACAAAAATCACTAAACACGCAAACTAAGACCAATAACTTGCAGTAAATTGCTACCAATTCAACAAGTGGAAGTTATATGATTTCTAAACAGGTGGGATCTGTGGCATAATGGCTAAAGGGGCATCTTCATATTCTGGCGTGCAACGAGCAGAATTGTTCTTTTCTTTAAAAACTATGAAGTCGTCTAATTCAAAATACTACATTTTATAAACCAGATCTTCTCCTATCATGCAAATTTTTTTCCTATATATTCTAACTTCGATTAACAATTTCATGCATGCACAAGAAAAAATATGTCCGTTAATCTCATGGTACACTGTGAGATTTTGCGTTTACTTGCAATTTTTTGTATGCATTCAATTCACTCTTCCTATTACAAAGGCTGCATCAGCCACATAGTAGGCAAAGGGAGCAAAACATCCCCCACATGAGAAAAAAGGGCATGCCTAAAATGACCTGGTATACATTCTAATGTGTACACGGATGAGATGCATAAGAAGCAATTTATGCAGTTGACCAAGTTTCAGCGGGCGTCCTTTGAGAATGGCCGGACTATACTTGAGTAAGCAACCCAATACGAAAGGAAGTAGGGCTAGGTTGAAAGTAAACTTCTTAGTTACTTAATAGTTATAACAGTTAATTTAGCCTGGAGATTTAAATACTCAAATGTAGATTAGGAAGTATCACTAAAACCACTTCACTGCTCCAATCTAGAATTTCAGTTTACTTTAACAAGTAGAGCGCGCAGCTCATGTTTTACGGTTACACATTTAAAAGGATTAAAAACGCTTGAAAGGCCCCGGTTTATCAAAGGGTTCTCCTGCCTACTCTGTTCAATAAATGGGGATTTGAAGAAATTTTCATCTTTTGAATGAAAACGTATATAGAAGTTCGATACCAAGAAAGGATTTTAAGACATAAACAAAAATAGTAGAACCACAACCATAGTCCACACACCATTCTGACATCCGAATCTGTACTTCCATCAAATGGCAACTTTTTACAGTCAATATTGAGCCCAGCCAATCGATCTTGAAAGATTCCTTGTTCTAAGTATAAAACATCAACCTTTTGCCTTAATATAAAGAATTAATGTCCACGTCATGTGTCCACACTCTTAATTTTCGATCTTTTCTCCTTTATTAATGAGGGCAGCATTTAATGAAGAAGAAGTTAAATTTCTGAAAATTAGGTGCGTTATTGCATCGTATTTTTATAAACGACATAAGAAAAACAAAAAGTGCTGAAGTATATTAAAATCCACTATGCTTTCTTTCGGCTGCTAGATATTTCATTGTGTAGTAAGTACTCTCCATACGATTTCTTTCAGCAAAATAATACCAATTCTTTCATCAAAAAGGGTTCACACTGGTACATCATATGAAAATAATTACCTGTTTGTTAATAAGCTTAGCCAGAAGACTCATAACAAATCCCACCAATTTCCTGCACATCCCAAGTGTTAGAATGACCTGATTGTTTACACAAAAAAAGCAAATAAAAAAAAAATTAAAAGTTGCAATAAGCATATCGACTATCCCCTTGTTTTGCAACCAAGGGGTAACTTAACACTAAGATCTGTAAAGTAAATAAAACATTTTTTTTTCTTCTTCCCCCTTCGTCGTTCGGCATGTCAACAGGTCAGGTCTCTGCTTCAAGGTTTGGATGTGTAGAACATTCCTGCAGGGCCACATTGCAGAATCCCCAGTGAGGAATGTTGTGAACATGTAATGTTTGAATCTGTAATGACCCGTCCTTAATCGTACGATGGTAGCTTGGTCATTTCTGGGAAGGAGTTAGTTGGTATCCTTTTTTGAACGGTGGGTTTTATTGATGCCATCTTTCCTTTTGCTTTTCTTTCACTATGGCCTTTGCCTGTTCCAAAAATGGTAGCATATCCTCCTGGTAGCTTTCCTTCCTTTACCAGTCTCCAGCCTTCCCGTTTCCCTGGATGTTCCAATGCGAGGGTATCCCATGGATGAACGTCTGGTTAATAGCTTGTTGCATAGCTTCTAAGGTAGGCACAAAAGTGTTCGCTTCCTTGTTGGGAGTAAAAATCTTTAAGAGGGTTCTGGATTATTTTCTTGTTCTTTATGACTGTTGAAACTGTTCCAGAGCAGCTGCTTCGGCTTTATAGCTTGTTGAGAGCTTTTACCGGATGGACTGTTGAAGGTTTCATCCATCTGTGACATCTTTCCACTTTTGATGTACAGAAAAAGACGGCAGGGCAAAGAGTTCATTCCATAATAACGTCAAGGTAAAAGTATTACTTTATTGTGTAATCAGAACCGTACAAGTTTTAGTGTGTAGTGCCAAAATAGCACAACCATATGACTTTTTCGCTGGCATTTACCACTGCGTTGAGTTGGCCATCAACCACAATATTACCATAGCAAAAAAGTCACATTGCACTTAACACTTTATATCCAACAGGAGCACTATCGACATAATATACAATGATGTCATGATTAATAAGCGTGTTTCAAATGCTGCTACAAGCTTAAAAAACATTAGCTACAAAACAGTCATAAAGTAGTTTCAGATGTCAATATTATGTTCTTTATTATTAAGTCAGCATTTTTGCTGTTAAAGCTGAATTTCAGAAAGAACTCAAAACAAAGAAAAAATCTACCACTTACTGTTCTCATAAATAGTGTAGGCAACGGAGTCTGTTCAAGCAGCTGCTGTAAAACTGCGGCCAAAATCTCCTGGGTATAAATGTTCTTCTCGCTTAGGCATACGCTAATCGCTGCATATCAGAATATTAAGTAAAAAAATACGAATTACATTTCCGAAAGTCAATAATATGAATAGCGAAGACATTGTTTATTGCACATATGCAATATTTTGCACTTCAAAATACGATACTTTAAAACTACACTAATGCTACACTTTAAAACGTGTAAACGTCAACTTTAAAAAGCAACAAAAGAATCTTTTCAGAATCTGTGACGTTCACAAAATTTTGGCAAATATCTTCTAAATATTGCATTTGGTTGATATTTGTTGTCAAAAGTGATAAACATTGGTATTTTCAATCTTTAAACTTACTGAACTTATAAAGTGACTTCTATGCTCGGTAAATAAACACTAAAAGTAGAGGGTGTCTGAGTATTACACTTCAGTAAAAATAAAATTACAGGAAAATATAGGGACCACATACGGTTATCAACTGTTTAAAATTGGAAAACAGACAAAAAATTGGATGGGGCCTGGTGTAATTGGCACAACGACAAGTGCCGGGTAATACAATTTCAAAACATGTACGAACGCGACTCCAGTTATTCGTTATCAAAATATCCGTTTCACAGCAACACAACAAATCTTTGAAGGGCACAGTATTTAAAGGATAGCAAGCCTCAAGATTTGAATTTATGCATTTGGCACCCAACTGGTATAGGACCGGAGCAATTGGCACTATGTTCTTACATGGGGTATCTCTGTATCCTAATCTTTCACTTTAGTAAGCCCGTCTGTCCACATGCACCTCTCAGTGAACATTTTATCTGACCTTACCTTTATGCAGCTAAGCTTCCCACTGAACTCTGGTCTATTCTACGTCCTTAATATCACGTCCTCGCGAACGAGGTGGTCAAAGAAGAATGTTTAAATACAGTGGTGAGGATTTTGGTCCCAAGTCTCTATTGCCGTATATCTTATCCCACTCTAAGCATATACGGATGAGTTTTCAACAGAAAACTGAAGACACACTGAAGCATCATTCTCAAGAACCGAGGGAAAAAAAAAACAACAAAAAAAAAACAACAGTGAAAATTTTTAGACAGCAGACATTTGCCATGAGGAAAAAAGTTCAGTTTAAAATTATATTTCAAACTTCCTTTGCCTTGTACAGGGTGGCCACAAAGTCTCTGGTCTTTGCTCATAACTGATGTTCACAGTATGCAATCCCTTTTCTTTAATATTTGCACGATGATCATAATATTTATAGCAAAGACTATAATATTTACTATGTCAATATTGACTATTGAGTAATAGCTTTAAAAAAAAGTCAGAAAACGTACCTTTGGGGGGCAAAAAATGTAACGGGAACCACTCTGGAGTACACAGTTACTTGAAGTTCGGGAAGTCAAGAAATTTCAAGTCTTGAGCCTTTTGTGAGGTAGCTCATTTGGAGACTTTCAAAAATATCGACGGTTTCATGGTCAACATCAATTAGCGAAATATATTTTCCACAATGTGTCTGTCTGTCTGTCTGTTTGTCTGTCTGTCTGTCTGTCTGTCTGTGTGTTTAGGGTTGTGGTCCAAAGCGGTGGACCGATCGCAGCCAAACTTGGCACGAACATGGCGGAACATCCGGGAAGTGACTCAGGCCTACTGGAAGTGACGTTATAGGTCAAATATGCATTTTCAAGGCACTTAGCTGACTATAAGTGGTACAGTATTTGCCCGATCGACACCAAACTTGGCCGAAACTTCCATGGGAACGCAGGGGAGAAAATAGGGACACAAGGAAGTGACGTCATGAAACAAGAAGTGGCCTTTCTGGACAGGAAGTAGAACTGTTTTCAGCCCCAGAGACCTTCGATTGCAGCGAAACTTTGCGGGAGGCTATAGCTCAGCCAAAAGAAAGTGGCCTTATAAAGCTGGAAGGTGGGGTGTTTCAACATTACAAAGCTCCGATTTCGATAAAACTTGATAAGAGGCAAAAGGGATGACTAATGAACACAGTGAGAGGACTAAAAAAAAAACCGAAAAAAATTACCCTAAAGTCGGTACAAAAACAAACACAGGGGAATACCCAGGCGACAATGAGAGAACAAGGGAATACCCGGGCGAAGCCGGGTACTCTACTGGTTTTCAATAAAGTTTCATTCCAAGAGTCAAAAGGTAAATGTCAAGTTAATAAATGAAGTCATCATCTCATTTGAGTGACGAGGCTTAAAGTAGAAGGTAAAACACAGCGCAGAGGAAAATGTAATTAAAAGTAAGCAATACTTGATATTAATTATGTCTTTTACTACAAGTACCATTAAACGACAAAAGGTAAATATATGCTGTAATCAACTGTGTTCTAACAAGTGGCTATGGGTTTAGTGGCCATCTGTTACACCGATTAAGCCAGGCCCATTTTCTTGAACAAGCCACTTCCAAAATGATCATCCACTGATTTATTTCACGATTCCAGATTTTACAATTGGTCTTATACTTTCAAAATTACAGTTATTTTTAAGTGTAATAATTAACCTACCTTTCATAACTGCTTTGACGTCACTTTTTGAGTCAATGCTGTGAAGAGCTACAAGCAATTCAGCTGGAGAAAGAGGCCCTGCAGTGGAATTTTCATCATTTCCTATACATAAGGAAAGAAACAAAGCAAAAAATGTACTCTAGAAATAAAGGCAAAAGATTGATAAAAATTACAACTCTTTCGGAGATGCTATGGCTTTCATTTACTGATTAATTCATAAAATTGATGTAGGAATAATTACTTTGGTCCCTCATTGCAAGTCAGCATTAAAAGTGACTTCCAGAGATGAGATTTCTTTGTAATCGTGATTCATACAGATAATAATTGAAAATTAGCATTTTCCTGCATTAGGGTGCCTCCTTGTAGCGTAAGCACTTTTAACCGTAAAAGAAATCAAGAGAGAAATGTAGCAACGGTATAGCTGGAGAATGAGGAGTCTTGCTTTCTCTAAGCATTTATACATCACTATTTCTACATTAAAGATCGTGAAATTGTGTCCCCAGAATTTGTACCTACAAGGGCTTTGGAGCCAGTTTCTTCCTTCACGTGCTCGTCCCTAAATAAATATCATAGGTACAGCTTGTATTAAGTAAAGTTGTGATATGTTCAAAGAAAACAGTAAATAACTGTAGCCTCTATATCCAATGTTAGTCCCTGTTTAGAACAGTTCAACGAGTAAGCAAAACCCATCACATATTTAGCAGCCACAAACGGACCTTAACTAACGCCATATAGACACTGTTAGAGGTACTAATATGTCTTTTCGGGATAAAATATACCGGGTACTGATCATTCAGAGCAGGTAGGTAGTGCACACCGGGCAATATTAGCTGGGAGGAGGAAGGGGGGTATAAAATGACTGCCATTGATTAGTGACTCCTAACAACAGGTGATTTTTAACAGGCTGTAAACTGTACCAAATTTAATTGTTCTGCCTACTCTACTACATATTAACATAATTTCTCATTGCTTTGATAAATTTGGCCGGAATTGTTAAAATTCTTTTTTCCTCACCTTGACCTGATCCAAGAAGACGATTGAATACCTCTTTGACAACATTAGGGGATTGCGCAATAAGTTTAGGCAGAACAGCAACAACTTCTTGCTTCTCTAATCCATTCAAGACCGGAATTAAAAATCTGACGTCAGAGACTCTTTTGTTGTACAACTCTTTTACCCGACGCACAAGTTCAGGAGTCGGCGAATCTGAGAGAAAAAAGACCGAGAGAACATAAATATTACCATATAATACAAGTTTCCTTATATAGGCAAAGAAATATGATTTTATCATAAAAAGAAAAGGGAAAACTATGCTAGAGCTGTGCACACACATGCCACTTAGATGCTCCCTGACCATTTTTATTCCTTTATCAATATTGAATGTGTAGAATTAAAGAGACTTGATTTGTTTTCAAAATGCCTATGAAAACTTTTTGCGACAAGTGCTTTTTACCACGACAGACTTTTTTTTGGCAAAAAGCAAAACAGGGTCATGGATTCCGGCATTAAGGTATTGCACAGGCATGTATAATGTTGGGCAATGGAAGGCGGGAAGGCAAAATCAGCAGTCAAACGGTATGCAGACAAGGAAGAAAAAAATTGGCCTTTGAGAAGACACACGTGATTAAAAAACATGGTTATTCATAAAGGAAATTTAATTCCTGCTTGTCAATTCGCTCTTTGTCTTCCTTGATGCAAAATGCCTCTTCTGTTTTTCCAAGACCTAGTTGAAAATGTCTTGACAAAAATAGAGTATTTAAAAAAATATATCCACGTTTTTGTCATTTATAAGGGAATGTCCTGGATTTCTCCAGTGGGCACCACAAATCTCACAAGGACATTAAAATAAAATATATCGATCACATCTTATTCCGCGAAAAAAATAGACATTAGCAGGTGCACATAGGAGGAATAGTAATTGTGGTAGTAGTAGTAGTAAAGTAGTAGTAGTAGTAGTAGAAGTAGTAGTAGTAGTAGTAGTAGTAGATAGTAGTAGTAGTAGTAGTAGTAGTAGTGGTAGCAGCAGTAGTAGTGGTAGTAACAGCAACAGCCGAAGCATTATTTGTTGTGGTGATGGCACTGGTATCATTTAAAGCAGTATCAATCTGGAGGAATTTTCCTTACTTTTGTCTGTTACAATGTGAAGGATTCTTGTAACCAGTGTTTCTGAGCCTGCTGGGCACTTTTCTAAAAGCTTCAATAGTTCTGGTGATTTCATACCAACGGCACGGACCTACAAGAGATAAAAATAACTTCTCTAAAATAAAGGTGGAAGAAAATTTTTCGGCACAAAGTCATATTAGTTTTTTTCACAAGTACGTGAAGTTCTCCGTGAAAGTGAAAAGGAAAGAAAACAAGTACATTCAAAAGGAATGAAAAATGTGAATATCCACATGCAGAAGATGGTAGTGCATGTGGTGAATATCAACAAGAAGTGTTATGAACAGCACTTTTTTTCACGCTGATGGTCCTCCATAAAATTAGGCTTGGCGAATCTTTTAGCGCCACAATGCAGTTTTTAAATCCCAGACATAACATTGTTACAGCAAAGTAAAAAGCAAAGTCCGAATGTATCCATTTTCAAGATTTCAAAGTTAAATACATGGAAATAAAATACTTTATTTCTTCAGAATATTTCGGCAACTAAATGCTTACAAAGTTTTCGGCGATTTAAATACATTACTGAGCCGCAAAGGGTAAGAGGAACAACAGTAAAGGAATTTAAAAGAATGCAAATTACTCGAGTAATTGAATTTCTTTCCAGGCCTTTAGACCTATGCTTATTGCTGTAAAGAAACGTTTAATATGTAAAGCTTCTCGACGCATAATTGTGACAACGCTTTACTATCGTCAGTTTTAAAGTTATTGAAGATTGCTTTATGCATGTGTTTGTTGGTGTTCAAAACAAGCGATTTATCATCACTAGTTGTCGGCAGTGAGAAAATATTGATAGTTCCGTGGAATAATTTACAGCCAGTCAAATGTAAAAAAACCACCGGCAAATCTTTTCCGGTGCCATGTTCGTTCGCGCGTGTAATTAAAGTCGATCCTATTTTTTGACGCATTTTTCTCCAGCCCCTGGAAAAGTGACTTGACAAATAGTGTTAGCTTTCTGGATGGGTGGAATTGGATCTTCTGTCGCGCCAAATGGCTACTTTCTTAGTTTTATAGAGAGTTTTAAAGTGAAGGGATAATTTTGTGTACTATTTCACCTTTCTTAAGCAAAATTCAAATTAATTTACTATTGCTTGTGTAGTCTTTATAACTGCATTTTGTATATAAATACCTGAAAACTGTGTAAACATTTAGTTAAGAATGACAAGATAAAATCATCGAAATATCCTGAACAAACACAGCACTTCCTTTCCGTGTATTTGAATTTTGAAATCTTGTTAATGTTTATACTAGGAATTTGCTTTTTACTTTACTTTTTGAAATTGTCTGGTATAAATTTTTTAAACATTGCTACATTACTACTAATTCACTGGTGTAAATTGATAAACACTGTTTTGNAAATGTAAAAAAACCACCGGCAAATCTTTTCCGGTGCCATGTTCGTTCGCGCGTGTAATTAAAGTCGATCCTATTTTTTGACGCATTTTTCTCCAGCCCCTGGAAAAGTGACTTGACAAATAGTGTTAGCTTTCTGGATGGGTGGAATTGGATCTTCTGTCGCGCCAAATGGCTACTTTCTTAGTTTTATAGAGAGTTTTAAAGTGAAGGGATAATTTTGTGTACTATTTCACCTTTCTTAAGCATGATCTGAGCAAATGCCCTTCTTTTCAAATTAATTTACTATTGCTTGTGTAGTCTTTATAACTGCATTTTGTATATAAATACCTGAAAACTGTGTAAACATTTAGTTAAGAATGACAAGATAAAATCATCGAAATATCCTGAACAAACACAGCACTTCCTTTCCGTGTATTTGAATTTTGAAATCTTGTTAATGTTTATACTAGGAATTTGCTTTTTACTTTACTTTTTGAAATTGTCTGGTATAAATTTTTTAAACATTGCTACATTACTACTAATTCACTGGTGTAAATTGATAAACACTGTTTTGGTAAATTATACTGGCTTGCTTGTGATATAGTACTTCAACGATGCAGTAGCTACTGCTGGAAGCATCTCGATAGGCCATTGATATTTCGTGCCAAGGTGTTGACTTTTGCATACTGTTGGACTTTTTTGGATCACCTTTTATCTTACAGGCGGTACCAGTAATATTTACTTCACCTTTCACTTACATTACCACATAAAATGGCAAAATCAAAACAAGAACCAAGTTTAATAGTCCCTTGTAACAGTATTGGGGATCCTAAAACTTTTCTCAGGTTAGATGATTAATTCAGAATGTTCACAGTGCTCCAGTGAACCATCCATCAATTAACATTTACGTCTTTGAGTTACGTTTTTCAATACATCCCACTGAAATCACTATTCTGACCTTTACCATAAAATGAAGGATGCCACCATTTTAGGGGCCTTTCATAATGCCCACAACCAGTTTCATCAACTAATAAAAATGACCAGGGGGGGGGGGTGAAAAATATTTCTTCCTTATCAAAATCAAGATACCTGCAGCTAGTTCTTCTTTCTCTGACAAAGCAAAGCTATTTGCAACAAAGTTTTTACCAAACTCTATGCTCAATGACTTTGACCATGCTTGGCTTGTCTTTCTAGTACATAACGCCTACTCCAATTTTGACTTTAAAGTAGCAGTCAATGTTTTCAAACTTACACATAATCTTGATTCCCAAAATGCAAGTCAACAAAACTGAAGCTACTTGAGTAACCATCAGAACATTCCTGCAAACTATCTTAAAAATATTACAAGCGATAATAATGCTCTTGATACGTTTAATGCTTTACTAAACAATCTAGCATGTTTTCGCCAGGGCAGTTCCTAATATAGGCCTTCCGCCTGCCTCGACAAATGATACTATTTTAAGTGAGTTCCCTTAAAATTTTCTTTGATTTCAAATAGTACTCATATTAGATTTGCTGATAAGGGCAAGCCACAATGGTAATAACTTTTTGTCGACCAGGAAGGGTTTTGACACATTTAGCACTACTGTACCCTCAGTAGTACCAAATCAGTCCATACAAGAGAATACTGCACGCATACTTGAAGAAATATTACAAATTCGGTAGGGCAGAAAAGTAAAGGGTAGGGCCGGTGGTTAGTGAGGTCTTTTCT